>CAVNZG010000819.1:5000-287135 GCA_963693315.1 Diogma glabrata
TTATTTTCGAATTTATAATTCTTTTTCTCAATAAAGAAGAAACAAAGTAAACAGCATAAAAACTTGATAAATGGTATAGATTTGCAAAAGATAGTACGAGAGGTATACTGTATACCTCTTATACTTACAGAATACAGAAAAGATATTAATTATTTAGTAAAATTAAAATAAATTGTTTCAATTGTTTTGCAGTCAAATCGTTCAAAGTCGTTCAAATGTGGGACGAGGTGGGACATTTTGTTCGAGCGGTCTTGGGTTTGTCTTGGTCTAGTTACTATAACGCGTTAATAGTAAGTTACTAGTAAATCTGGTATAACACTTTTACTGGGCTTGGTCTTAAAAGGCTTTTATGTGTTGTCGTTCAAATCAAGACGGATAGAAAACGTTTACGTAAATTCTTATACGATATTAAATTGGACTATCTTTTAAAAAAAATCAAAATATAACGACGCAAAAGTTTAGTGTATTACAGTCGGAGTGAATTTGCAAATTAACAGTGGACATTATGATATTAAAAGACATATAGATACAAACAGATAAACATAAAAAAGCGTTGCTATAAGCCGCCAGCTCCAGTAGCTTAAACAAGTTTTGTTGTTATTTTGTTGCAATTTGCGCCGATAACACGAACACCAATTTTAGTGGTGTCACGTCAAGGGGTGAAAATTTAAAAACAAGCTAAACTCGAATTTGAACCAGAGTGTATTGGGTATTTGATTCGCAGCCCATATTCTAAATAATGCAATAAGAAATGCTGCTGATTTAAATGGCAGGGTTAAAAAATTTTGGATATTTTACTGTCTTTACTGAAGACGTTGAAGGAGTTCTGCGGCAAAAGTAATGTCGAATATAACCAACTTATTGGATACAGTGAAACTCGCTGGCTGGCGGTAATGTCAGCACTAGAAAGAATTTAGAAAATGTACGAACCACTGCAAGCACATTTCCTAACGGTTGAATGTCCAATTAAAATAAAAAATTTTTTTGAAGAATTAAATATTAAACAAATAGTAAACGAAAGTAAATTTATGCACAATCTAACTAGCACGCTAGCTAGCTAGCACGTTTTCACCGTCCCACTTTCTCCCAATAAAAATTCTAATTAGTTAGTATTTGAAAGAATGTTTGCATTTTGTCCCACATTTTAACGATTTGGCTCTGGTCAGTTTAGGGTAGACATAACTCTTTCTCTCTGAGACAAATAAAGGAAAACAAACAAAAAAACGATTCGACATAAGAGGAGTCACGTAGGGATTGCAATCCCGTGTTGTTTTATGGATCCTGGGACTATGTGACTCATAAATTTTAAATTCCGGGATGCCCGGGATCTAAAAATTCGTATTGAAAAACCATCCTTTTTTTTCTATGCTGCACGATCTGCTGTCGTTTACAAATTCACTCTCTGAACAGTTACAAAGCAAAGATATAATAATTTCTAGCACAAGCGCTTTAATTAAAACTACTTTCTTGATGCTTAAACAATGCAGAGATGATACTAAATTTAAAATTATTTTTAATAAATGATGGGATTTTGCAGAGCTTTGCGGCATTCGCTTCGATGAAACAACACCAGAAGACTAGCAGAGTAACCAATGTAGCTCAAAAGCATTTTATTTTTATTTTTATGTCGATGCATTTAAATGCTTTTAAATATATGTGTGTATAAAAATGTGTATGTTATGTTTAACGAAAAAAATCTTTTTATGTCATTTAAATTCTCGCCCCCCCCAAGATTTTGGTGAAATGACGCCACTGGTTACATTTAACATTAACTTAAATTAATTATTTCATTCATTTCAAGTATTTCATTATTTAGTTTCAGAAATGAAAAGTTTTTAAGTGTCTAAAATATATAACCAGATCTTTAAACTCCGAAAAACATGCAGAGCATTTAACCATCTCAATCTTTTAATAATGCAACCAAATTGGTTACATTTGAAATTTGTCTATCGGAATTAGTAACAATTTCAAAAAAGTATTTTTGTATAAAAAGCCAAACACCATAACATGGTGCAGTATATTCAAGGTTTAAACTAAAAAATGCTTTAAAGCGTAAACTTGCACATGCAATAATTGTTGGAAATTTAAAAAGCATGCCATCCAAATAAACTAATTGGCACTCTATATGCTCCAAATCTTGCCCAATAATAAATGGCTGTAGAGTACATTTATCGACATAATATTTTGCTCTAATATTATCTACTGTGTCTTGCAATTCATTGACTAATTTTATTTGAACTATTAATGATTCCTCAGCTTGCTTAATTGCATACTTTTTCTTTTTTTGACTTGTGGATGCTTCACTATAGCGGTTGGTTGGAACTATTATTGAATTAATTAACAATAATATTATAATATCCTGCACATCTACATAAATAAATGATCAAGAAAAGTTTAATTAAATATGTATTACATAATTAAAAACAGTTAAATAAGCAAATAATATAATCGTAATACAATTTACGTTTACTCACTTTCGTTAGATGTGCTGCGACTTAGCTTTTTTAAAAGTTCAATTCTTTGATTGTCTTTTATATTATGTCGATAAAATGGAATAACTTTACTTTTAAATACCTTCCATTTATTAAACAAATTTTCACCCTTGCTGGGATACCGTAAATGGAAATCAATTTCGATCTGTAAAAAAGGTGTAAAAAGATTTTTGATTATTTATGTTAAAATGTATAACAAAGAAATTTTATAAGTATTGTATATACTATATAGTATTATATATAGTGTGAGTGATATACATAGGTATAATGAAATATGGGTATAGTGAAAATATAACATTTGCAGGCAATTAATTTTTTAATTATTTACCAAATAATGTCCTTTTGCAGTCCTTTTGCAACAAATGGCCAATCCTTTAAAAAATCGTATTTTGATGGACAGCTTTAGAGTTTAAATTTTCTGTAGTAAAATGTATCAATCCATTTCACTAATACTTCTTCCCATGGTGTATTGTTATACGATAACAAATTTCTTAGCTGTTCAGCTGAACTATAATTAATGCTGTTTTTAGTATTGCATAAAATATAAGTTGGGGCTGTGAATTTTTTAATACTGTTCGTGTGCTGGTTTTGTTTGCGATGCAAACGGTTATTGTGTCTACATATAAGGTGCCAGACGGTCTTTTTTTGTTTTGCTCCTGTACAGCAATAATAATACACCTAAAACAATAATTTATTTTAATAAAAAAATAAATATAATCGTCCAAAAATATACCGAATCTTCTTTGGGAAACAACTGCACAATTTGTTTTGATAAATCAATAAAATCTGCTTTTTTTAGACTAACTTTTTGGTAAAAAAAATATTCAATAATTATATGCGTTAAAGTGCTGCGATCAGTTGGTTGTAGGTCTTGTTTATTTGTATATAAATTTAATATAAATTTGCCCTTTTCGCAACTGTTTAAAATCTCTCGTATATTCTGTTAAGTAAAATGGTTAGGCGATTATCAAAAAACATATTCTATACACATAACTTACGATAGCATAAGCTTTGGCACCTGTATCCGAATTGTTTGAACGTTTTTGTGATTTTGTTTGTTGTGATGAAAGGTTCAGATTCTGGTCCTTAATCCAATCTGATATCCTATTGGAGGTTAAATCATGTGCTTCTTCTCCATACTACATACACAAAAGAAAGAAATTGTTATTCAAAATATTATTAATATGTTTCATCAGCCAACTTAAATGTATAACAAATTATCTTACTCCACAGAAATAACTGTTAACTCAATTTTAATAACTCAATTTTAATCCAAGTTTATTAGACGGAAATACGTCATTCAAATCTTCTGGTTTAAGGTATTGCAATCTCTGTAATGAGTAATCTCATTTCTTTATCCGAAATTAATGTAAAGTATAAAATTATTTAGTTTAATATATATAAGATTTACATCGTGCCACTATACTACTAGGTATATTGTAAAAATGTAAGTATGTAGCAACTAAGTTTGGTCTCAGGCCATCATTATTTTTAAAGTAATGTCGCCGTGTTTTAAATGAATATATGCAAAAAATCTATTTGTTCAACATTATTTTTAAGGCAAAATGTCAAAATCAACCGACCACCATAACTAATATTAATCGTGATTGATCTTCTGTCAAATCGTTTTTTTGTTTGTTTGTTTTCCTTTATTTCTCTGAGAGAGAAACCGGTTTGTCTTCCCAAAGACGTGCATAAATTTTTCATTTGATTCAAAATTGTACAATTATTGCGAGTTTCTTTTAAATCTATAAGAAAAAAACCTACCACAAAAAAATAATAGTTTCTCCCTCACTGCTACTATATAAAAAGAAATAAGAAAAATGACAGATTAGGATTTGATTCTAACCAAATATATAAATTTTAATCTTTTATCTATTAAAAATAAACTACACAATAATGAAAAGTTGGTCGCCAGCTAGTTTTCATAATATACTTTCAGGATGTATACATAACTTAAATATTTGCACATTTGCATTATAAAATAATAAAATGTTCACTATTATAAAATCACTGGAAATAACACAATAAATGTAAAATACTCTCGTAATTATTTTTATTCATTTTATAAAAATTAGCACAACTAAAAATAATAGATTGTACTTTTTTTTTCGTTTTAAATTATTTAATTGTTTTTAATTTATAATTTAATACAATAGTTGGTTGTTGTAAATAACAGAAATGCAAATGGCGAAATGAGAAATTGAATATGACATATTAGCAAACACGATTTCTTATGTCTCTCTTCATACAATTTTAAAGTTATGTTCTCTCTATATTTATATATACTCTAAGGTCAAAATAAATATTACCTTTTAAATAATCATAGACAGAAAGGAGGTTCCACTCAATAAGCAACTCTTTTAATTGCGTGTCTGCATCAAAACAATCATTTAAAATTGTTATATTATTTTCTTGATGGTTAACATAAAAAATGTTTTCATCAAAATCGTTTTCTTCATAAACGTGTTCTTCACCTAAATTTTCCAAACACACGCTTTCTTCATCGACACTAAAACATACGTTGGTTGATTCATCCATAATGCACAAACTCTATATATAATATCACTTACACTTTAGTTTTTATATATAAGTGCAAATACAAAAATAATTACCGTACCGTAAATTATACCGGCTCACTATTAGTACTTAGATTTACAACGGTAAACTAAGCTTTCAAATACACTTAATTAATATAAATAAATGGAATTTATATTTTGCTATTTTACTATTTATCTTTTGGTATTTGTAAGCAATTCAAAGCCCAATTCATTCAATTTTGCCATCGATCTGTGACACGGTGCATTATCTTGGTGAAACAACACTTTTTTCTTTTGCAAATGTGGCCGTTTCTTTGCGATTTCAGCCTTCAATCGATCCAAAAGTTCACAGTAATACTCGCTGTTGATGGTGGTTCCTTTTTGGAGATAGTCGATGAATATTATTCCGTTCGTATCCCAAAATACAGACGCCATCACCTTACCGGCCGACTGTTGCGTCTTTGCTCGCTTTGGATTCGGTTCGTTGACTGCTGTCCACTCAGCTGACTGTCTTTTGGATTCTGGTGTGTAATTGTGAAGCCATGTCTCATCCATTGTCACATATCTACGATAGAATTCCCTTTTATTGCGGTTTAACAGTGCCAAAGACTCCTCCGAAGCATCGATTCGTTGTTGTTTTTGGTCGACTGTGAGCTCGTGCGGCAACCAATTTGCACAGAGCTTTAGCATACCCAAATGTTCATGTAAAATGGTAAAAACACTACCATCTGCTACCTTTACAATGTCAGCTATTTTGTGCACCTTCAATTTGCGATCGTTCATAACCAATTTGTGGATTTTTTTTATGTTTTCTGGAATAACAGCCTAATTTGGGCGTCCACTGCGCTCTGCATCTTTTGTGCTGGTACGACCACATTTAAATTCAGCCATCCACTTCTCTACCATTTGTCTCGATGGAGCAGAGTTTGGATAATGTTTATCAAGCCATTGTTTGGTTTCCACTGTATTTTTTTTCATCAAAAAACAATGCTTTATTAAAATTCGAAATTCAGTGTTTTCCATTTTTTTTTCAAAAACAAAAGTTGCTTCACACAAAATGCTATAGCTCACGAATAAATAGTCAGATTGCTGTCAAATTTATACACGTATCGTTTGAAGGTTAGTACTAAATAAAAATCATATGGAAAAAATTCTAGTAACGCCATCTATGTGTCATCCTACGGACTTATTGAATGACCTAGTATTACACATAAAAAATTATTTTTAATGGAATACTAAAGTAGTGTAGTGGAAAATATATTAACTGAGGACTATGAATTACGTATGATAAAAAAAAATTGGTTACGAAAGTCACGTGTAATGCGAACTCGAGATATAAGATAAAGCAGTGGATCTATGAATCAGGGAATTATCCAACTGTGAGTGTGAGTGTGTGAGAGGGTTCATGTGATGCATGTTCGTGAATCAAGGTCAATATTATACTTCATTTATATAAAAATGTTGACGACCTATTTTAGACCATCGGATACTGATAATTCTGGTAATGTTAATAAAAATGAATTGAAGACCGCCTCGTCTGCATGTAGATATGGATTATCAGATATTTTAGTGGAATTGTTAAAACGGAGATTTGATCATATTTAACGTGGAACAACTGTATTTGATGAAGTTGTGCAGGTGTGGGTACTTTTATAAACGCGTACGTCATCCTTCAGACAGTATGGTACTGATATGGATGGGGTTGTACCAATTCACTACGAAACATTTCTGCGCATAGTTGTCAGCCTAGAGGTTTAGATTTTCTTAGTTAATTTCTTTTTGACTTTTAATGGATAGTTGCCTCTGTTTTCACAATATTCTAAACAGAAGCAGCCAAACACGAATTGGAATTTTAGATTTGACTTAAACTATCATTGGCTATAAACACATTGCCGAATTTCGATATTTTAAACCAAAAAAAGTAGGGAAAGGAAATTTTCAGGTTGTTTTGGCTTAGACTGTAATTCAGTTTCCGTTTATAATTGTGTGTCAAAATTATTATAAGAATATTTCTGTTTTTTTTCTTAAATACCACTGTGGAATTTTCAACTATATAAATATCTATCAAAATTATTGTTACGTTCTTGTTGTACTGTAAGGCATTTGATAAAAATAAAAGATAACTAATTACACAATGTTAATAATTGTAGCAGGGTACGGTTATTAATGTACCACTCATATAACAAAGTATAACGTTTACCTTAACAATGACTATTATAACAATAACAAATAAATAAATAATAAGAAATTAGAACAATGGCTGAATTTCCCCAGAGGAAATCCGATTAATTCCACCTAACTTATATTTCCAGAAATTGAAGATCAATTGTGCTAAACGAAAGTCCCAAACCTATGTACTATAATTGACCATTGATTACATAAGTACTCCACCGTGATTTTCTATGGTCGTACGATTGCATCTCATTGAATCGGGGTGTGTGTGTGTGTGTGGTTGCGTGCGTGTGTGTGTGTGCGTGTGAGATTGTATGGGACGTGAGAGCGTGTGAATTTGTGTTGTGAATTTTGGGGGTCGGACGTGGTGATCGTGGTTCTTTCGTATACGGGGGTTGCCAGAGTCTGTTTAGTTCACTTGTATTTCTTTCTTACATCCGTTATTATCTCATGTTACGCGTACATTGCAGTTATTTGTGCTGGAGTAGCAGGTATTCTTCTCTCGACCCCGTGGGCTGCAACAAGTCAGGGGCAAAAAAGTAATCTCGCTAGGTATGCGACCTGCTATGCCACTTCGTTGTTATTTAACGAAGAGCTCTCCATTACAATTTCTTCATCAGTTTGTCTATCCTGAAACTCAACACGTAGAGCATGACAAATGTCACTCCATACAAACTGCCAATTATAGCGATAGTATCGTCAGAACCAATCAGCTGCTCTATCCGTTAACAGTAGATACAAACTACGTGTGACAATGGAAAAATCGTTTTGAAGGCACATCTCGGACAATCTCTCCACTCTAAAGATAAAAGCTTCCACATCCAGACCATCAGGTCTGCCGGAAAAGGTGAGGTTCCAATTTCGTATGGTGGTTGAGTATTGATCGAGATGTGGTCGAGTTCTAATTGGAGCAGTAAGAGGTCCAGCGAACATTGGTTGTGCCGGTGGATCATTTCGGGGTACCAAATCTTCTCTTATTGAGTGTACAGACGGAGTCGTTTGACGCAGCGGAGAGATGTGAGATTCCGCATTTGGTTCTTCTGGTGCAGACAAACGGATTAAACCCAATGAATCTCTAATTATAGCATGAGACTCTTAATCTCAGGGTCGTGGGTTCGAACCCACGTTGGGCGCCAATTTGTAATGAAGCGCTCTTCGTTGTTTATTCAACGAAGAGCGCTTCATTACAAGCATCATCCCCGACAACCTCTGGTCCGCACTTATATGCCTTGGTATCCCAGCAAAACCTGTTTCTCTTTGCAAACGCACAATATCGGGATCAAACTGTAGAATAGTAATCGAAGGGTCAGTTTATGACTCTTTTGATATACCATCAGGTGCTCGACGTGGTGATGCACTCGCGCCTGTACTATTTAATTTTCCACTTTAGTACGTGATTAGAAAAAGCCGAATTGAGACACAAAACTGCATATATAACAAATTGTAACGTCCGCTATATTCGCCTAAACAATAATAAAACCAATTCATATGCTTTTTCCAATTCAATAGGAATTTATTTCAATAATTTCAGTTCATTTTTACAATAATAATAATTTTAAAATTTTCTAATAATTAACGGCTAGCTCAATTTCGAGTATACTGAAAAAATAAACGAACGCACCAATCTTATTTTCATTTTTAACGAATAGTTGTTACTCAGTTTTGCTCAATCTTCGTGTTTCACGATTTCATTATAAAATGTCAGAAATCACATTTTGTTTTTTGAAAATTTAATTTTTCGATTCATTCAGTGTTGAGTTTTCAAAAAGAGAAAACCAAATAAATTTTTTTCCAAGTTTCAAAAAGAAAACATTAAAATTCATTTTTTTTCCATTACGAAACGTAATTTCTTTAAATAATAGAAAAATAGAACAAAAGATAAATTATAGAAATCAAAGTTTTACTTGGAAGAAAGAAAACATAAAAGTTTTGATGAGATGTTTAGCTTTTAAACAGTTTGATTCGCTGTTTGGAATCAAAATTAAAAAGACTAGATAAAATAAGACAGTGTATTTTTAACCTAAAACAAAACAGAAATAAAACTTAATGTTATTTGAACTAAATAAAACAAAAATTGGTTTTCATGAAAACTGTGAATATGTGTTCAAACATTTTAATCAATATGTTTCTTTTTTATTTTTTTTTGAAAGAATAGACGCATAACTTGATGTTGTAACATTATTAAACCGTAATTGGATAACCTTAAGGACCATTATTACGTCAAGATAGCTATGTTTTTCATTTGACGATACTAGAAAACTGGATATTTAAGTATTGGCTGGATAATTGATTGGATAGGAATGGTACAAGGAGTCTGAATGGTTGGAGTTTAATTTGAGAAAGAGTTGTAACAAAGGTTTGAGCTTCTGGCTGGGAAAATTAATTGAATAAGAAGGAGCTGAATAGTAAATAGTGATTTGGATGTGACAGAAGAACCAGTTGGAATTTGGACAATTGGCAATTTTTTTTTGGACCAGAAGGATTCTATGAACAACACAACACAAGTAAATTCTTTCATTTTTTTTTTGTTTTATTCTTTTTGTTTCTTTTTACATTAAATATATCATATAAGTATAGGCCTAAAATGCAAGCTTAAAGTAAATTTTTAAGAGATTTTCAAATTAAAGGAGTCGTCTGGGGACAATTCGTCTACACCCGGCTATTCTTATTAGTGTGTTTTTTTTTGGTTGTTTGTTAATAAAGGTCCAAGGTAATACGTGGCGTTCGAAACAAAGACCTTGGGGTTGGCATTATTTTTATATACATAAGAGCATATTTTCGGCGGGAAAATATTTTCCAGGTATTTGGGCGTTGTCAAACCGGTTTTTGGTTGATAGAATTTTGGTTGTTGTTGGGCGTTGGCCGTAAAACCGGTTTTGATCTTTTTATTTCATATATATATTTTTTTTTTTATGTATACAAAATATATAAATAATTTTTTGTAAATTTTATGTGTATATATATTTTATACATTTTATGTATTTCATATATTTTATATATTATACTAGCAGGCCCGGCGTGCTTCGCTACGCTTATAAATAAAGTTTTTGCGTAGACATTTTGTTGACGTAGAAGCAATGATTTCAAAAGTGGTAGTGAGAAATGATAGCATAATTTTCAATTTTTATTTTTAAAAATATGAATGAAAACCAGCTGATCAGTTCGGATATATGAAAAATTAGCAATCAAATAAGTTTTGAAGTAAGCAATAAAAAAATGTATAAATAAATAAAAAAGCCTAACAGTCGATTCTTTAATTTTTTATTTTTTTTTAATACTTATTCTGCTATTCGGGACTCCGGGTCAGCTTGTAAGATAAAAAAAAGAAAAACGAAAGTTAATAAGTCAACAATTACATTTACAAAAAAACACCTAAAATTTTTTTAATAGTCACTAAAAAATCACAATGAAAATTACAATTTCAGATTTCTTATTATGATACCTACTTATTATATTTCATTTTATTTTTACTTATTCTAAATTAATTTTCATTTTTATTGAAGTACTTTATGGTACACGATATTTTGTGTTTGATTACCTGGCTCGTAAACAAACAGAGTAGATGGTTTTCCAACACGGGAACAGGCAACATACAATTGACCATGCGAGAAACATGGGTTTTCTAGATTAATACCACAAACGTGGTATTAATCTAGAAAATCGATTACGATTACGATTACGATTACGATTACGATTACGTGGTATTAATCTTTTCAACGCGATTTTTTTAACAGAGTTTCTCATCTCTGGAATGCCTTACCGGCGTGGGTCTTTCCTGATAATTTTAATCCTCAAAACTTTAAGATCAACGTTAATAAATTCCTCAAAGAAAATTGAATAATACTTTCGAACCCTAGTTCCCTAGTTAGCATGGTATCTTCGGATATTCAGAGACGTTGATCTACATTGGTTAACACTAAACATGCCTAACATTGAATAAAAAAAAAAAAAAAAAAAAAAACACTTAATGACTGCCCCTGGGATTCTTTTAAAGTCATAGCGAAAGCAAGCCGTACTGGAAACTGCAGTCGTTTAAACTCGAATGGTACGTCAGTCGGAATCATTGGGATGCGGGGTATCAAAACGTCTTCTCCTTTATACTTTCCTCTCAATATAATTGCTTCTATTACGTTATTCAGTAATTTTTTTATTGCTAATCGTGTGCCGTTACAAAGTCGCGGTTGGTTAATATTTCGCAACATTATAACTGCAGATCCAACCTTTAATTGAAGATTGTGAGGTGGCAATCCTGGCAAATCTAGTGAGTTTAAAAATTCCGGTGGATAGTTCACGACATCATCTTCATTAGTTGCCGTATCAACTGATTTTTATGTCCTCATTTCGCCAGGAATGTCATCTTGAATTTTGAAATTTAATTCATTTACATCAGTGTTTTTGGCAGCCAGTATAGCTCGTTTGCTCAACCAATAATGGAATAAGTAATTTTGAGCAACATTTGGAAACTCTTTTTGAATAAGTTCAGCTTTTGATTGCGTTAACTGACAAAAACTCTTAGGAAAGGTGATGCAGCCAGTCAGCACGTCTATAGGAAATTGGCCATTACCAATATCAATGAGTTGTTTAGAGAATCTGTCTCCAGATTGATCATTTTGCAACATGATACGCATTATCTTGCTTAAATGTAATACCTTGACATGTTTCCACAAATTGGAGGACTTTAAACATGCATTCAGTTCATCAGCATGCGTTGAACGTGGAACCACTGGCAATGTTTGCCGATAATCTCCTGATAATAAAATCATTGCGCCACCAAATTGGTTTTGGTTGTTCCGTAGATCTTTTAAGGTTCTATCTACAGCCACTAAAGATTTTTTATGTGCCCTTGTGCATTCATCCTACACTATTAGTTTACATTGCTGCAAAACCTTTGCCATTGCAGAATTCTTGGAAATGTTGCAGGTTGAAGTTTCGTTTCTTTGCATATTCAATGGCAATTTTAGAGCTGAATGGGCTGTTCGACCGCCTTCAAGCAAAGTCGCTGCAATGCCTGACGAAGCAAGAGCAACAGCAATTTCGGTTTTTGAGCGAATTGTTGCCAATATTAAAGTGATCAAAAAAGTTTTCCTGTACCACCAGGAGCGTCCAAGAAGTAAATCCCTCCAGTTCCATCATTTATTACTTTCATAAGAGTATCAAATACATACTTTTGTTCTTCGTTCAATAGTGGAAGATTTATTTGAATCGATTCTTTCAAAGTATGGAGATCATACGATTTTTCACGTTGTAACTCTTGATGAAAAGCATCGTGCATTGGGCGATTGGTCGCGGCCATCCCCAATTGAAATAATAGCTTGTTTGACATCAAATTTCTTTACTTATTTGTAAATTCGGCTTCTCTTAGTACGAGATCCGGCTGCAGGATTAGTGCGCTCATCGATTTTTTGCTAAAACCAAATTTTTATGTGTATTTATAATTAGGAGAATATATATCTACCAGGTTGCCTATCAAAATTTGGCCGCCAGTATTTTTAATTAAATTATTTTTAATTGATTTTTGGGAAAAAATTTCGTTCACTTGTTTTTTAAATAAAATGTCGTCTATATCACGTTAAATTATATAACGATTCTAAAAAGTCACGGTTGCCGTTGCGCACCTAGCCGCACCTCTTCGCAGCCAGGCGCAAACAGGTATGATTTCGATACATTTATACGTTCATAACGTACATTGATTAATTCTATATCAAATTAAAGCTAATTTTTTAGGGGGGACGCACGGGGGGGGGGGGTGCTATTTTTGATCGAAGTTGTGCAAGGTCGCAGAAGCGAGTCAAAAAAAAAATCAAAAATCAAATCAAGTTACTTCTAAAAACTCAAAGGGGGGACCAAGGTATTTTCTTAAATTTTAATATTTTAGTGTGTGATAAAATATAAATAAATAATAAATAAAAATAAGGAAAAAAAGAAAAAAAAACCAAAGGGGAGACCAAGGTAAAATTGAAAGTTTGATCCTTTATAACTTTTGACCCCCTCATTTCCGCAAAATTTTTTTTTTCATAATTAGGATGCAAAGGACCTAATCTTTCTATTTATCTGAAAAAAAAAAAAGCAAATTTATTTGGGGGGATAAACTAGGATTCTACCATTTTTTGTTGTAATTTTTAAATTTGTCATTTTGAAAAGGAAGACAATTTTTTTGGAGTATTTATTAAGTCGTCTCTAATACTCCCCGGTGGTTGAGAACACTAACATTCGACGCATGCGCAATGTCTTAAGAGCGTCGCACAGCTGGCAATCGCTATCCTCGTCTGACAAATGATGTTACGCGCTAGCTCTCTTTCACTCTACCTTAAATATTTATTATCTTTAACAGCCAGCAACCCTTATTTGCGGCCGGATTTAATTAGGCAACCATATATGATAATAAATAGAAAAAAATTAGCTTTAATTTGATATAGAATTAATCAATGTACGTTATGAACGTATAAATGTATCGAAATCATACCTGTTTACACCTGGCTGCGAAGAGGTGCGGCCAGGTGCGCAACCGTGAACTTTTAGAATCTTTATATAAATTGCCGTGATGAAGGCGATATTTTATTTAAAAAACAAGTGAACGAAATTTTTTCCCAAAAATCAATTAAAATAATTTAATTAAAAATACTGGCGGCCAAATTTTGATAGGCAACCTGGTATATATATATTCTCATAATTATAAATATACATAAAAATTTGGTTTTAGCAAAAAATCGATGAGCGCACTAATCCTGCAGCCGGATCTTAGACTATCTGTTCTATTGCGTATATTAAATTTTACCATAGACAATTTGATTTATTTTTGAGTAATGCTACCATCGTATAAATATTGACAAATATTGACATTAATATTTATACGATACCAACGGCACTAAATCGTTTTGAAGAATATTCTAAAAAATGAATTAGCGAAATCGGTTCAGCTGCTCTCAAGATTTGCGCTTAGCAACACATTCAGCGATTCATTTTTATATTATTGAGTATAACTGAGTCACAAACACACAACACTTTTTTAATTTTATAGAAATTTGTGGCTTATAGATTTAGTAATATTATAGATGCACAGCAAAGAGACGTTTACATATCAAGTGACATTTTACCACAGACAATAGACAATTTGTTTTTGAGTAATGTTACCATCGTATAAATATTGACAAATATTGACATTAATATTTATACGATACTAACGTCACTCAATTGTTTTGCCTTCCCGGAACCTCTCCACTAACATTTAAACTTTAGGGTATGGTATTAAACTTCAAATTGACTTTTAAGTATTATTACGAATCGATTGTATGAGAGTATAGAAAAGTGTTGTTTTTAGACTTTTTCAGGCAATTTTTTAAATTTTTCTCTCCGTAAGAACCATCCTCGTACTTCAAGGAATATTCTAAAAAAAGAATTAGCGAAATCGGTTCAGCTGCTCTCGAGATTTGCGCTTAGCAACACATTCAGCGATTCATTTTTATATTATAGATATAGATAGGTATATTTCGCAAAAATGCACACAGTCAGAAATTTTGGCTCGTTTAGGAGCAAGCGTCGGCCGGCGCCAGGAGAGCTGGGCCAGGCAGCGGTCAAGCCAGGGGTGAATGAGGTAGACGAAGTGATGCATGAGATTTTGAGTGAAGTGATGAATGTGGTGAACGAGAGGGAGAAGGAAGCGATGAATGTGGAAATGAATGAGAGAAGGAAGGAGATTTATATGGAAATAATGGATGACATAGCGAATGAGCAATATGATGAAATGATGGATGAGGTAATAGATGAGATAGCGAATGGAGTAATAAATGAGGAAGTGCATGAGTTGGTAGATGATGGATTGAATGAGATGAATGAGGAGTTGCTAGAAGAAGTGGTAGAAGTAGTGGATGCGCAGGAGAGACGTCGGTTGAGGAGGCTGGAGAGGGATAGGAAAAGGTGGAGGGAGAAAAAGAGTAGGAGGAAGTTACAGAAGGCGGTGTGGTTGGAAGAGGAGGTGGAGTTCTCTTCAGTCATGCACGCATATGCGGAGACATTGGCTGAGGAGAGCGCCATCTTCAAATCCAACCACAGGGAAGAGAACCCTCGACGGTGGTTAGGACCGCAGGAGGCCCCTGGTGATTGTGTATATATTTAGATTATTTTTATTTTGAAAAAAAAAACCGATTTGGGTCCATATTTTTTTTAACGAAATTTTTTTGGTGGTACTATGGTAGCTTTAATTGTATATAGTTGTATATAGTAGGTTAATTGTTGTATAATTGTACATATATGTACATATTTTTGTATATAGGAAGCGGGTGTAGTGGTTTGAGTAGAGTGTTATGTTGCAATATCGAAGTATTTTATTTCTTGGTTGATGGTCATCTCTTGGAAATAAATAGCACCAACGAGATGAAATTAAGAAACCAAACCGATGAAACGATTTAGCCATTTGAACTTTTTGTGAGTAGCTTTGGTAAATATTATACTTTGTCCATTGATAGAAATTAGATAGTAGATCATATTTAAATATTTATACTTTAATAAATTAGATCTCGAATCTGATGCTCGTTTTAACGATGCATATTGGCCTGCGTGTAATACATGCATGATTTTATTTTCTTTACCCCTAATGGCTATAATTGGTAAAAAATCTTGTTTTCGGTTGTGGTAGATTGGAACTATATTTTTTTAAATTTACGATTAAATATTGTACATTCCACTACAGTTGAGCGTTTGTAGATGTAATTAAAAAAGGGTTAGAATTAATTGAATGTTTTTTTTTGTTGTTGAATTTTTTTTTTATTGGATAATGATTACAAGGGTGTAATTAATAAAATTTTTCTTAGCGGTAGGCCTAACAAGCCATCCATGGGGCTTATCCCCTTAACATATTTATGTTCTTAGATCGCCTCTGTCCATTATGGACATGCGATCGAAGTTCATTGGTTTCTTCTCTTCATTTCAGAAGGAGTTTTCTGGTGATAAGGGGATGACTACTGCTGGTCTGTACTTAGGTACAAACCAGTAGTACCATTCCCTGCACAGAAGCTTCTTTAACGAAATGAAGTTTATTTTTTTATCAGGATCGAGGCTTCACCTCACACAACTTCAAAATTTTTCCAATTTTACATTTAGCTTGCAATAGACAATTTTCATGGAGTTTAGGATTTGAAGTCTGGTGCTCGGGAGCGTTCTTCGACTATGGCATTAGTTTAATGATAATTTATTTTTAGGTAGAACAACCGCAGCTGGGTCAGTAGAAATGGGCCTAGGGTCTAATCGTGACAGTTGCGATTGTTTTTGTTAGGTTGGGGAGAATCTGTTCTGTAGAATCTGGTCGTTAGGGGCTTTTCTAGTCGGTTCTCACATGCACTGTTGGAGTGGGCTCGCGAACGCGAGAATTCAAGTACTAAATAAAATGGTCATTGTAACCATCCTTACTTTTATGTTGTCTCCAGACGAATCTGAACTTGGGAATCTCTTATCTATATATTAAATAAAAAAATAAATTAAATCAAAACAATAAAATTTTGAAAATAAATAAATAAAATTTTTATTAAACAAAATAATTTTTAAGTAAATACAAATTTTTCTTAAATATGTAATAACATCAAGATTTAAATAAATATTCTTTATTTTTTTTAAAAAAATAAATCAATATTTGAGCTAAGACGGAGCATCCAATAATTAAGCAATTTTCTAAATATTTTTTATTTTTCAATTTTTTTAAAATAAATAAATATTTTATTTAGGGGTGCTATCGTCAATAAATAATTTTAGGTATATATATAATTCTGAATTTCAGCATATCTGAAATTAAATAAATAAATTATATTTTACATATACAATATTTTAGGAATTTTTGTGAAAGGTGAAGCAACATTGAGAACAACCATAATTTCGTTCGTTCTTTTATTAAATTTGGTTTTGCAAAATTTTTGTGTTTTCGAATTGGGTTGTTCGTTGTTTTTTTCGTTTTTGCGTTTTTCATTTTTTTTACATTTCCATCGTACTAACTCCACTTTTTTTTGGAATTGGTTTTAATATTGTTGTTGATTGTGAGTTCATAATTTTACAAATTTTTCCATCGAAATGTCAAACCAGATAGACGTTGACCATCCGTTCTATGGTTTGGAACCCACCGAACTACAGGTCGAATGTTTGGTTCGGGGTGTGAACTTCGGGGGGGGGGGGCCAATTGGGCGGAGGAACTGCGAAACCACGCAGATCATGGTGCAGTTCCAATAACAGTATCTCATGCGAGAGATTTGATAGCGGAATCTCAAATGGTGGTGCAGGCAGCACAACTTGTTTTAGATCAGGTACGACGACTTCAGCCACCGATTAATCAGACCTTCTTGGATGGTTTGGCGAATCGAGTGTTGCATTGCACGGGTAGGATGAATAGGTTGGGTCCTCGCAATGACTTGCAAGAAGCCCGCACCTACGCTATCTCACAATTGTCACGCGCTTGGGATATAATAGGATCACTGTCAATACGTCCAATTATGCAGAATAAACCAGGAGTATCATCTGCTCCATCTGCTTCACCTGCTTTCCAACCAGATGAGAGATCCACACCGATCCCAGTGCAGCCAATAACGGACACAATAAATAGTCTGAATCGTCCAAACCATCAACAACAGAGACGGTCAGAACAATTACCACCGGCTTATTTTCAGCAATCGGGTTTGAGAGCAGAGGACTTTGCAATACCACAATTGGGTCCATCATTCCAAGCTGAACACATACACAACAATCCAGCACAGGTACAACCACCACCATTATATCCACCAGCTCCACTAACAGCACCACCACCATACAATCAACCTCCTCAGGTATGGCGTGACGCGGCTCCAGCGTTAGCACCAGTGGAGTACCGAGGGGTTCGTGGGAACAATTTAAGTAGTTACGACTCAAATTGGGTTCCAACCTTCACAGGAGATGGTCACTCTCCTGATGTTCATGAGTTTGTTCACAGAGTGGAGGCGGCTACCAGGAGGGACCGTGTGAATTGGGACAACCTTAGGTCTATCGTTCCATGGTACCTCAAGGGAGCTGCCGACAGATACTATCTGAATTTAACTCATGAATATGAGGTGGTGACTTACCCAGTGTTAAGGGAGGGACTCCTACAAACCTTCGGTACGCTCACTGATGATAAGGCGATCTTGCGAGTTCTTTTGAACCGCAAACAAAAGTCAAAGGAGAGCGTGTACGAGTATCTGGTGGAGATTGGTTCGTTGAACCGTCGTTTAGCACGTCCATTTGCTGACGGTGAAATGCAAGAGATTGCTCGGGAGGGACTGAGTGTGGAACTCAAGAATGCTACACTAGCAGCAACAATACATTCAATTGATGAACTTCGGACTTTATGTCAGAAGTTTGAACGTTTGTGGTCCACACCAGTTCCGACCAGAACATCAAACTTAAGAATTAGCGAGCTACAGCAAGTGGATGATTATGAGGTGGAAGTTGAACCAGAACGACATGGGTATATTGAAGCGATGGATTTAACACCGAGACGGATATTTCAGCGACCTGGTATAACATCTGATAACAGTCAACCTGGTCCATCAATGTCCAGACAACCAATAGTATGCTTCAGTTGTGGTGTGACTGGTCACCGAGCTCCGGATTGCCCACGGAAAAATCGGATAAAATTATATTGTTGGAAATGTAACAAGCCGGACGTTATTTATGCAAATTGTTCATATTGTCACCCGTCGTTAAACTATCGTCCGAGAGTACATGCTTCGGGGATGGTACCCTCGGTTCAACATCCAATGAGCCAGAAGAAATCGACGAGAGATGTGGCGACACAGGACGATCGGCCACCACCAAAGAAACCCGAATAAAATCACCAAATACATTTAATTTCCCATCATTACATCGCACATGTTTTAGACGTCTGGAACGTAACATTAGATATTGGAGGATGAGGAAATTATTTCGTAAAGCATGTATTTCATCTATACTTTCAGAAACAAAGGATCCTCGGCCGCGATTAACAATTAGGATTTTGGACAAACATATTTCAGGATTATTGGATAGTGGAGCGTCAATCACTATACTTGGAAGAAATTCCTTGGAATTATTGGAATCATCAGGTACAACCTACCGTAAATACACTTCGTGTATTCGTACAGCGGATGGTACTGCAACTAAAATTTTAGGTTACATTGAAATAATAATAATAACTGTGAATGGCTCCACTAAACCTTCTTTGGTTGAACATGTCATCGATGTTGGTGATAATGCACCTGTTAAACAGAGGTATTATCCCACATCGCCGGCTGTTCAACTAAAGGTTTATGCCGAACTCGACCGAATGCTTCAAATGAGCGTGATCGAAGAGAGTAACATTTCGTGGTGCTCGCCGGTGGTCCTGGTACAAAAAGAATCTGGTAAAAACAGATTATGTATTGATAGCCGTCGTGTCAATTCACTAACTAAAAAGGACGCTTACCCACTTCCCTTGATTGAAGGCTTACTAGGTCGTCTAAATAGCACAAAGAACATTTCAAGTATTGATCTCAAAGATGCTTTCTGGCAGATTCCTCTGGCAGAAGCGTCTAGAGACAAGACAGCCTTCACAGTGCCTGGTCGTCCATTGTATCAATTCCGGGTTATGCCCCTTGGATTGTGCAATACTCCCCAGACAATGTGTCGGCTTATGCACAAAGTGATACCACATCAATATCACGAAAATGTCTTTGTTTATTTAGATGATCTATTGGTAGTCTCTTCCACGTTCCAGGAATATATGGAATTGCTGTCCAAAGTCTCTTCATTGATAAGAGCGGCTGGGTTAACAATAAACCTCAAGAAAAGTAAATTTGTTCTGAGAGAGGTGAAATACTTGGGATTTTTGGTTGGTGAAGATGGTCTTCGAACAGACCCTGACAAGGTAAGAGCTGTAGCAGAGTACCCAGCTCCATCTACAGTTAAACAAATACGACGTTTATTGGGAATGGCCGGTTGGTACCAACGTTTTATACCAAACTACGCAAGCGTGGTATCACCGATTACGGATTTACTGAAGAAAAGCCCTGGGAAATTGAAATGGACATTGGAAGCTCAAGCAGCTTTTGAAAATTTAAAAAGATTGCTGACTACAGCACCGGTATTAATTAACCCTGATTATAATAAAGAGTTCTTTATTAGATGCGATGCGAGTCTGACAGGGGTAGGTAGTGTACTGTATCAGATCGACGAAGACGGACAAGAGTGTCCGATAGCCTTCATGTCGAAGAAATTAAATAGAGCTCAAAGAAACTATTCGGTTTCTGAGCTTGAATGTCTTGCGGCAATTCTGAGTGTGAAGGTGGTCGTCTGGCTAGGTGGAGTCTAAAACTCCAACATATGGATTTTACCATTGTCCACCAAAAGGTACCCAAAATATAGTCCCTGATGCTCTATCTCGTCTTTATGACGATATCTTTACGACGTCTTTTTTCCTTCAGTCGAAGTCGTGGATGATAAGCTATACATACGTATTGAGCCAAGACCTGATGCAATACCTAACGATATTCCTGTGTGGAAACTCTGGATACCAAAACCGATGACTTCAAACATGATTCAGAAACATAATGATGATAGTACTGCTGCTCATGGAGGTGTTAAAAAGACATTAGAATTACTTCGACGTCTTTATTATTGGCCGGGCATGGCGTCACAGGTACACAACTATGTTGTGTCCTGCGACACATGTAAACAAACAAAAGCCACGAATCAGATATTGCGTCCTCCGATGCAATATCAATTCGAAACAGCACGTCCATGGCAGAGAGTCTATATAGATTTTTTGGGACTGTACCCTCGTTCTACACTTGGGAATACGGTATTACTGATAGTTCTGGATCATGCCACGAAGTTTGTGATATTGAAACCGCTTAGAAACGCCACTTCACCGAAGGTGAATGCTTTTCTAAAGAACGAAGTGTTTCTTACATATGGGGTACCAGAGTTTCTACACAGTGACAATGGCAAACAGTTCACTAGTAGGAACTTTCAAAGTCTTTTGTCAGATTTCGGCATTAAACACATTAGGACCGGTGTCTATAGTCCTCAAAGCAACGCGTCAGAGCGGGTCAATAGGTCAGTTCTAGCAGCAATTCGAGCGTTCATAAAAGGTCAACATACCAAGTGGGATTCACAAATTGGTCAAATCGCATATGCACTGCGGGCTGCAGTACATTCTGCTACCAAGTACTCACCGTACTATTTATTATTTGGTCAACATCCAATCTCGGATGGAAATACTTACCATTTGTTGAGATCACTACACAAGCTTGGTGAAGATGCTGGTGAGGAAATAGAACGCTCTGATCATCTGACTCGGCTCGGGAACCGGGCTCAACAAAATTTAAAAGCAGCTTTCAAGAAATCGCAACATCAGTATAACCTGCGATCTAAACTACGGACTTTTCAACCACAACAACCTGTGTTTGTACGGCAACATCATTTGAGTGACGCTACAAAGAAGTTCTCGGCAAAATTGGCTCCAAAGTTCTTACCTGCAATGATTAAGACTAAGATTGGAAATGTACTCTATGAGTGCATAGATATGAGCGGTAAGAATCTTGAGGTACATCACGCGAAGGACATCAAGGAATGATGTCTTTTCGTTAGGTAGGGTAGTTCCTCTGTCTGGTTGTCGTCTCTGGGGTTCACATCTTCAGTGTCATATTTTACTGGTTGTATCAAGGGTTCAATGGTGCTGACGTTAGATGGATGTATGGCCTATTTCAGCGCTCACTGATAATTCCTAGGACCTTCATGAGTGTTGAGATTGATCATCGACCCTTAAGTTGGTTACCATTGATAACTCGATCCCAGATACAGAATAATTGTTGGAAGTAGTTCGGTGGTTTTTGACATAGAGGGGGTGACGACGTTTTTGTGATTTCAAGGGTAAATGTCTTGGTTTTTACCTTGAATTCATGGTGTAACGTCCGCTATATTCGCCTAAACAATAATAAAACCAATTCATATGCTTTTTCCAATTCAATAGGAATTTATTTCAATAATTTCAGTTCATTTTTACAATAATAATAATATTAAAATTTTCAAATAATTAAGGGCTAGCTCAATTTCGAATATACTGAAAAAATAAACGAACGCACCAATTTTATTTTCATTTTTAACGAATAGTTGTTACTCAGTTTTGCTCAATCTTCGTGTTTCACGATTTCATTATAAAATGTCAGAAATCACATTTTTGTTTTTTGAAAATTTAATTTTTCGATTCATTCAGTGTTGAGTTTTCAAAAAGAGAAAACCAAATAAATTTTTTTCCAAGTTTCAAAAAGAAAACATTAAAATTCATTTTTTTTCCATTACGAAACGTAATTTCTTTAAATAATAGAAAAAATAGAACAAAAGATAAATTATAGAAATCAAAGTTTTACTTGGAAGAAAGAAAACATAAAAGTTTTGATGAGATGTTTAGCTTTTAAACCGTTTGATTCGCTGTTTGGAATCAAAATTAAAAAGACTAGATAAAATAAGACAGTGTATTTTTAACCTAAAACAAAACAGAAATAAAACTTAATGTTATTTGAACTAAATAAAACAAAAATTGGTTTTCATGAAAACTGTGAATATGTGTTCAAACATTTTAATCAATATGTTTCTTTTTTATTTTTTTTTTGAAAGAATAGACGCATAACTTGATGTTGTAACATTATTAAACCGTAATTGGATAACCTTAAGGACCATTATTACGTCAAGATAGCTATGTTTTTCATTTGACGATACTAGAAAACTGGATATTTAAGTATTGGCTGGATAATTGATTAGATAGGAATGGTACAAGAAGCCTGAATGGTTGGAGTTTAATTTGAGAAAGAGTTGTAACAAAGGTTTGAGCTTCAGGCTGGGAAAATTAATTGAATAAGAAGGAGCTGAATAGTAAATAGTGATTTGGATGTGACAGAAGAACCAGTTGGAATTTGGACAATTGGCAATTTTTTTTTGGACCAGAAGGATTCTATGAACAACACAACACAAGTAAATTCTTTCATTTTTTTTTTGTTTTATTCTTTTTGTTTCTTTTTACATTAAATATATCATATAAGTATAGGCCTAAAATGCAAGCTTAAAGTAAATTTTTAAGAGATTTTCAAATTAAAGGAGTCGTCTGGGGACAATTCGTCTACACCCGGCTATTGTTATTGGTGTGTTTATTTTTGGTTGTTTGTTAATAAAGGTCCAAGGTAATAAAATCTAGTCAAGTTCTTGGCTATGCAGGTGATATTGCGCTTCTCGGATGTAGATCAACCATATTAAGGATAGTCTCTCTCAGCTTGAAAGAAATTCTAAACGACTTGGACTATGCATCAACAACGGCAAGACCTCCCGGCAATCTTAATAGTGGCGACTATATGAAATGGAACGCGTAGAAAAATTTAAATATCTCGGGTCTGAAATAACATCGTCAAATGACATGCAGGCAGATATCAAAGCCCGCGTCTCTGCCGCATACAGAGTTTTCTACGCATACCCAATTTTCTGCGATCAAAACATCTTTCGCAGTCGTGCAAGCTCACACTTTACAAAGCATTAATCCGACCTGTGCTTATCTTTGGAAGTGAAAGCTGGATACTGACTTCCTCCGATTGTAGAATTTTATCAACATTCGAGAGGAAGGTCATACGAACAATTTATGGTCCATGTAAAGTTGCTGAAAATCAGTATAAAATCCGAATGAATCATGAAATCAGACAGCTCCTTGGAAGCTGCGATGGAATCGGATTCATTAAATCCAACCGGTTTAGATGGTTTGGTCATGTAAAAAGGGCTCCATTAAATAGAATGATAAAAAAGCGTCCCAACAACATTTGCGATCAAAACATCTTTCGCAGTCGTGCAAACTCACACTTTACAAAGCATTAATCCGACCTGTGCTTATCTTTGGAAGTGAAAGCTGGACACTGGCTTCCTCCGATTGTAGAATTTTTTCAACTTTCGAGAGGAAGGTCATACGAACAATTTATGGTCCATGTAAAGTTGCTGAAAATCAGTATAAAATCCGAATGAATCATGAAATCAGACAGCTCCTTGGAAGCTGCGATGGAATCGGAATCATTAAATCCAACCGGATTAGATGGTTTGGTCATGTAAAAAGGGCTCCATTAAATAGAATGATAAAAAAGCGTCCCAACAACAGCTGGTGTTCGTCGAAGAGGTAGACCTAGACAACGCTGGCTTGATGACATCATCCAAGACCTTCGTGGTATAGGGTGTCGAAACTGTGGTCAACTGGTCATGGAACGATATGATTGGAAGCTGATTGCACAGACGACAAAATCCCTCCCTGGGATGTAAACGCCAGAGAGAAAGAGAGTGTTGGATATCAAATGAGAGGACTTGATTAGCACATTTTAAAAATAATATATGTTGTTACTTATAACTTGCAACTTTGCTTGCATGCACCCGATAATTTTTTGGAGTAATATCATAATGGCTAACAATCTCATTTAATGGCCGTGCTTTTGTTTATTGCGATAGTAAATACTGTTGTAGACACGATAATGCAGGCTTGTTACCGCAGCTATCAAAGTGTCCTTACAATGACATTTACGATCACCGCTTCGGTTTTAAACTAATGTAGGTCGCTTTCAAATCGAGTGACTTGCTGAATGAATTTATTATAGCCGATTGATATAAGAAACAGCAAGTGTTTACCATATAACAACGATGCTAAAGGAAGGGTTATTATTTTGACCGGTATGTATGTACGTTAATCCGGGGACCGGGGAACTTAATCCGGGGAACTTCTAAGCTACTTATAATAATTTGACAAATAAGATATCGTTCGAAGGGTTTTGATTTTTGCTAGTTATGGCAATCTTTAGAAAACGGTTGGTCATTTTCCGATCGGTAAAAATGTTAAATACAAAATATCTACATAAGTCTCTTATTTTGTAAGCATATTTGGTCAAGCAACGGAAAACCTCGATGATATTTAAATTTCTAGGCTACTGTGTATTTTTCAATGCAAATACTATCACGTTAAGTCCGCACCCTACTATATGTTAATAAAAGAAACTTCAACTTAAACAAATATTGCTTACCCTATGTATTTTATAATCTAAGGGTCCTACAAATTCTACTTTATATTTGATGGAAAATCGAATCAAGACGCCGATAAAATAAAAAAATTTGAGCCCGACCATTTCCGATTTTCTCGAAACCTCGGTGATCGTTAATATAATAAAAATATTGCGACGCTGATGCATAGGCTGACTTCACCACAGCTCTGGAAACATAGTGTTCTGGATATATAATGAGCTAATATCCATAAAATACTTTAATTAAAAGCTAACCAATATTATGGACTTCGTAGTTCTAATAATAAAAATATTAAAGCAGGCAGTAGTATCCCAACAAACATAAATTCTGTTGTACGAGAAAAAGTAAAAAAATTTTATCGGAAGTGATAAAGCGGAAGTAAGGATGCAGAACTGTTGTAAACCGTACTAAATGTGTATGTACCAAATTTCATCCAACTCGATTATCAGGTACAGATGTTATTGAGCTTCCAAAATAACAGGTGCTTGGGGGACCCCCTACCACTTTGTTCATTATCGCTAAGAAAACTAATCAGTTCCTTGCCATACATATTTGCATCTTTTTGCAAAGTGTAATCAAAATTACTTAACGAACGAATGTTGTATGCTTCCAACAAACATTGAAACAATAAACAGGTGTTCGGGAGGACCCCACCACTTATCCCAATATTGTCCAAAAACTAGTCAATTCTTTGTCAATAAAGTCTTTATCTTTTTTCAAAGTGCCATTAAAATTGATTAATGAATGAAATCTGTATGCTCCCAACAAACTTTAAAAACAAAGTGTGATAAGTCAGCAGTTGTATGGTAGATCCCCCGCCACTTTGATCAATGTGTCCCAAAAGATGATAATTATCTTCTTACACTAATTGAAAGCTTTCCATAAGTTTTATCATAATCACTTCATTATTGTAGACTGTAGACTGCATAAAGATACTGAAAAAACTGCCAACAATTAAAAAAAATTTTTTTTACCGGAAGTAAAAAACCGGAAGTTGGGATGCAGAATTTTTGTAAATCATACTAAATGCTTATGTACAAAGTTTCATCCAATTCGATTATCAGGTACAGATGTTATTGAGCTTTAAAAAAAACAGGTGTATGGGACACCCCGCACCACTTTGTTCACTATCGCTCAAAAACTAATTAGTTCTTTGCCATACATGTTTGCATCTTTTTCCAAAGTGTCATCAAAATTGGTTCACGAACGAATGCTGTGTGCTCCCAAAAGACATTGAAAAAATGATGACACAGTAAACAGGTGTTCGGGAGACCCCGTACCACTTATCCCAATATTGTCAAAAAACTAATCAGTTTCTTGTCATTTAAGTTTCCATCTTTTTCCAAAGTGTCATTAGAATTGATTAATGAATGAAGTCTGTATGCTCCCAACAAACTTTAAAAACAAAGTGTGAAGTCAGCAGTTGTATGGTAGACCCCCGCCACTTTGGTCAATGTGTCCTAAAAGATTATAATTATCTTCTTACACTAATTGGAACCCTATTCCAAAAGTTTCATCATAATCACTTCATTATTGTAGGCTGTATTGTGCATAAAGACACTGAAAAAACTTCAAAAAAGTACAAAAAAAAATTTTTTACCGGAAGTAAAAAACCGGAAGTTGGGATGCAGAACTATTGTAAACCGTACTACATACTCATGTACCAAGTTTCATCTAATTCGCTTATCAGGTACAGAAGTTATAGAGCTTTCAAAAAAACAGATGCTCCAGGGACCACCCACCACTTTGTTCACTATCGCTAAAAAACTAATCAGTTCTTTGCCATACATGTTTGCATCTTTTTCCAAAGTGTCATCAAAATTCGATAACGAACGAATGCTGTGTGCTCCCAACAAACATTGAAAAAAGTGTGACACATTAAACAGGTGTTCGGGAGGACCCTTACCACTTATTCCAATATTATCCAAAAACTAATCAGTTCTTTGTTACTTAAGTCTCCATCTTTTTCCAAAGTGTCATTAAAATAAATTAATGAACGAAGTCTGTATGCTCCCAACAAACTTAAAAAACAAAGTGTGAAAAGTCAGCATTTGTATGGTAGACCCCCCACCACTTTGATCAATGTGTCCTCAAACATGATAATTATCTTTTCACACTTATTGGAACCCTATTCCATAAGTTTCATCATAATCACTTCATTATTGTAGGCTGTAGTGTGCATAAAGACATTGACAAAACTTCAAAAGAGTACAAAAAATTTTTTTTACCGGAAGTGAAAAACCGGAAGTTGGGATGCAGAACTATTTTAAACCGTACTACATACTCATGTACCAAGTTTCATCCAATTCGCTTATCAGGTACAGAAGTTAAAGAGCTTTCAAAAAAACAGGTGCTTGGGGGACCCCCCACCACTTTGTTCACTATCGCTAAAAAACTAATCAGTTTTTTGCCATACATGTTTGCATCTTTTTCCAAAGTGTCATCAAAATTCGTTCACGAACGAATGCTGTGTGCTCCCAACAAACATTGAAAAAAGTGTGACACATTAAACAGGTGTTCGGGGGGACCCCCACCACTTATTCCAATATTATCCAAAAACTAATCAGTTCTTTGTTACTTAAGTTTCCATCTTTTTCCAAAGTTTTATTAAAATAAATTAATGAATGAAGTCTGTATGCTCCCAACAAACTTAAAAAACAAAGTGTGAAAAGTCAGCATTTGTATGGTAGACCCCGCACCACTTTGATCAATGTGTCCCAAACCATGATAATTATCTTTTCACACTAATTGGAACCCTATTCCATAAGTTTCATCATAATCACTTCATTATTGTGGGCTGTAGTGTGCATAAGGACTCTGAAAAAACTTCGAAAAAGTACAAAAAATTTTTTTTTACCGGAAGTTGGGATGCAGAACTATTGTAAACCGTACTACATACTCATGTACCAAGTTTCATCTAATTCGCTTATCAGGTACAGAAGTTATAGAGCTTTCAAAAAAACAGGTGCTCCAGGGACCCCCCACCACTTTGTTCACTATCGCTCAAAAACTAATCTGTTCTTTGTAATACATGTTTGCGTCTTTTTTCAAAGTGTTATCAAAATTCATTCACGAATGAATGTTTTATGCTCCCAACAAGCTTAAAAACTTTGTGGAAAAAACCACCTGTTGTATGGTGGACCCCCCAACCCTTTATCCAATGTGCTCCAAAAGCTGATAAAATCTTTCTCATGTTATTTAAAAGCTTTTCGCAACGTTTCATGAAAATCGATCGGTAATTGTAGGCTACAGTAGGGATAAACACCTGAAAAAAACACTTTTCAACCGGAAGTGACAAACCGGAAGTTGGTATGCAGAAATATTGGAAACAGTACTAAAACCTTATATACTAAGTTTCAATAAGATCCTAGCCCGGGATCAGAAGTTATTCAAGATTTAAACTTAGAGGTGTTTGGGAGACCCCCCCGCCATTTTGTCCAAATTTGAAATGAATCCAGATCTTCCATTTTCAAGTGAACCTGTATCATTTGCCAAAGTTTCATCAAGATCCTATGCAGAAAACTCACCCACTCAATTTTCTTTAAAAAAAATGATAACAAGAGTAACGGATGATACCGGATATAAAATTTAAATCAGAATACAAAACAAAAGAAATAAAAAATCCTTCAGAGATAATTAATTAATAATTTTTGATTTTTGCAATCTCATCTATCTACACATATACGATCTACTGGTCATAATATTTCTATAGACAACGTTAAAGTACTTAAAAAAGAACAAAACTATAAAAAGAGATTAGAGAAGTATCATGGAAATGTTAATGATTAAAAAAAGTTCAAACTCCATCAACAAACAGAAAGATTGTGAATATCTGAAGGATACCTACGATAACATTCTAAAAAGGAATTGAGATTAAAAATATTTCTCCTATATACATAGTATATAATAAGTTCACCTTGAGATTGCAAAAATCAAAAATTATTAATTAATTATCTCTGAAGGATTTTTTATTTCTTTTGTTTTGTATTCTGATTTAAATTTTATATCCGGTATCATCTGTTACTCTTGTTATCATTTTTTTTAAAGAAAATTGACAGTATTTCGTTGCGCTGTTATAAAAGCTTTGTGTTCGTGATGTATTTTTAATAATTTATTTAGTTTTTAATTTATTCGTTTTGTGACATATCATATGTTTTGTTTTTTAGTTTGTTTATGATTTAGAGTGACTCATATGTTGTGGTAAAAAAAGAAAAAAATTGTTTATTTTGTAAGTAGTTGTTTTAACTTTTTATTGCCATTTAAAAAGATTTTTGTAATATTTGTATATTGTGTCTTAGGAAAAAAATTCAACATCTTGATAATGGTGCTAAAAAATGGCACAAAAACGCGTCGATTACATTTTTTAAAATTTGAAAAATAATAAAAGAAATTTCATTAGGCATATTCCAAAAAACGTATTTTTATTCAACAATATAAAGCCTAAAAAAAAAAAAACAAAACATATATATATATATATATATATATATATATATATATATATATATATATATATATATATATATATATATATATATATATATATATATATATATATATATATATATATATATATATATATATATATATATATATATATATATATATATATATATATATTAGACTGGTCGTTAAAAACTAAATTTTCCGAGACGCCCCCTAGAAAAATTCTTTGTGGTCAAAAAACCACAACGGCATTATTTTTTTTTTTTTTAAATCAAAAGAACACGTGCCGCAAAATCGTCGAAGTTGATTTTTTGAAAAATTCGTAGATTTTTTTAAATATCTCATAAAATATGCAGATGTCAAAAAAAATCACATAACCATTTTTGTAGGAAATTTAATTTTCTACAAAAAAATTCCATGTTATTTTTTCCCAAAAACGTATAGTTCTCATGATATTTTGAAAATGAACTTGTAAGTTTTCGTTATTTTTAAAAAACATAAAAAATAAAGATGACGAAAAAGTCCTAATTTTCTTCTTATGCTATAGAATGAAATGTATAAAAAAATAATCGAGACAAAAAAATTCAAAATTACTACTTTTTCGTCGAAATTTTCATCATTTGGTTTTACGAGTTTCGAAGAATTTCAAGTTTTATTTCAAAATATCATCAGAAATGTAGGTTTTAGGAAAAAAATGACATGGACCTTTTTTGTAGAGAATTAAATTTCCTACAAAAATGGTTATATAATTTTTTTTGACATCTGCATATTTGATGAGATATTAACAATTTTATCAAAACATAAACTTCGGTGATTTTGCGGCACGTGTTCTTTTGACTTAAAAAAAAAAAAAATAATGCCGTTGTGGTTGTTTGACCACAAAGAATTTTTCTAGGGGGCGTCTCGCAAAATTTAGTTTTTAACGACCAGTCTAATATATATATATATATATATATATATATATATATATATATATATATATATATATATATATATATATATATATATATATATATATATATATATATATATATATATATATATATATATATATATATATATATATATATATATATATATATATATAGATATATATATATATATATATATTAAGCTTGCCAGATCGCCCGGATTTTTTTGGTAAAACTTGGCTGAAAAATCGCCCGGTTCGGACGCCCGGATTTCTAAACAAAATCCGGAAATCGCCCGGATTTTTCCAACATTTGTTCATTGAAAAAAAAATATATATATAATATTAATTCGTTTTATTGTCAAAATTTCAATAATCTGTATCTTTCTTATTCAAATATGTTTCACATGTTAAATCGTGTTATTTTCAATGTTTCATAATATGAAAATATATAAACAATTGACATCATTTCAACGTTTTATAATTTATATATTGTGCTCTCTTTCGTTCAATCGTTTGCTGAAAATCGTGGAGTTTGGTTTAGTTATACCAGCGGCGGCCAATACGACAACTGAGCGCGTATTTTCTCACATCAATGACATTTGGACAAAAGAAAAAGGCAAATTGACACTGGAAAACGTTCGGGCACAATTGATGGTAAAATTCAACTGGAAGGAGACATGTCCAGAGTTTTATACAAAAATAAAAGAAGATGCTGGTTTTCTCCAAAAAGTTGCTGGAAGTGAAAAATACAAAATGAGAGCTGATAGTTTGTTTGGTACTCAAGAGAGTGGACAGTCATCGACCTCGATGGAGATTGATTGAATACAATGTTGACAATTTAAGCATAGAACTCTTTCTGTAATAAACAGAATTAAAAATATTATTAACAAAATATATTTCAACATTTCAAAGCAATAAAGAGTTTTCAAAGGTTATTTATGAAAAAACATAGTCTTTTTGTTTTCTTCTTTTCTGTGCGATTTTTAAAAATTTTGTATTTCGCCCGGATTTCGCCCGGCTTTTCAAATGGAAATTTTGATACTTGTCGCCCGGATTTTGCCCGGATTTATAAAAAAACCGCCTGGATTTTCCGGCCCGGAATGCCTCCAAAAAAAATCTGGCAAGCTTAATATATATATATATATATATATATATATATATATATATATATATATATATATATATATATATATATATATATATATATATATATATATATATATATATTAGACTGGTCGTTAAAAACTAAATTTTCCGAGACGCCCCCTAGAAAAATTCTTTGTGGTCAAAAAACCACAATGGCACTATTTTTTTTTTTTTTACATCAAATGAACACGTGCCGCAAAATCGTCGAAGTTGATTTTTTAAAAAATTCGTATATTTTTTCAAATATCTCATAAAATATGCAGATGTCAAAAAAAATCACGTAATCTTTTTTGTAGGAAATTTAATTTTCTTCAAAAAAGGTCCATGTCATTTTTTCCCGAAAACGTATAGTTCTCATGATATTTTGAAAATGAGCTGGTAAGTTTTCGTAATTTTTAAAAAACATAAAAAATAAAGATGACGAAAAAGTCCTAATTTTCTTCTTATGCTATAGAATGAAATGTATAAAAAAATAATCGTGACAAAAAAAATCAAAATTAGTACTTTTTCGTCGAAATTTTCATCATTTGGTTTTACGAGTTTCGAAGAATTTCAAGTTTTATTTCAAAATATCATCAGAAATATAGGTTTTAGGAAAAAAATGACTTGAACCTTTTTTGTAGAAAATTAAATTTCCTACAAAAAAAATTATTTGATTTTTTTTGACATCTGCGTATTTTATGAGATATTAACAATTTTATCAAAAAATAAACTTCGATGATTTTGCGGCACGTGTTCTTTTGACCTAAAAAAAAAAAAAATATTGCCGTTGTGGTTTTTTGGCCACAAAGAATTTTTCCAGGGGGCGTCTCGCAAAATTTAGTTTTTAACGACCAGTCTAATATATATATATATATATATATATATATATATATATATATATATATATATATATATATATATATATATATATATATATATATATATATATATATATATATATATATATATATATATAACGATATGAGCTATAACGGAATTTACCGCCACTCTCACGATCGCATTTCTTGACCTACAACAAAAACTTTTTCTGTATACGTTGCGGCAAAAAATCTTTTGAACAAGTTTGCGAACTGGCCATAGCCGGGTACAGGTTAAGTGGCTAGAGCCAAAAAAAGTTGAAAAATCTAGGGCGTTATAACTTCCGTTTGAATCATAATATTTTAATAAAACTTATCAATATTGAATATTTGAACATATTTCTATCATTTTTTTCCAAATGACAACCTTGGCGTTCCAGGTTCCAGAAAAATCAGCTGTTTTAAAAATTTAATAAACTTTGTTGTCCTTGATTTGGCTGAAAATGGCCAATCTCACTTTTGAGGTCTAGAGGTTGAGACACCAGGGCTGTTAGAACGGAAACAAACGCAAACGGCCATGCTTTCCTCATTTTTGAGTTAATGTTATTTAAACTCATATTAACTTTTAGATAAACTTTTCAACTATAACCTCAGAAATTTTCAGCTTTCTAACCCAAGAGGTTTCAATGTAATTAGCATTAAACCTAATGCATGCCATTCAATTACAACAACAATTTCCATAAACATATAAAAATATCCCATAGAAAAAATATCAAAAAAATTTCTTTTGTTTTTTTTTCAGTTTTTAGTTTCTTTCGCAAAAATTTAAAAAAAAATTAAAACAAAGCTGAGTCATTATTGTTTTGTTATGTGTGGTGGTGTTGTAGGTGTGACGTTGTTGTGGTTTCCAATATATATTTTAAATAAAAACAAACAACTTTTATTAATTTATTGTTTATTTTTATAAGTTTATTTATTTTTTGTATTTATTTTTTGTATTATTATTATTTTTAATTTTTACATCAGCAAAGTTCACCAGATTCATTTTTTATAGAAACATATTTTAGAAATCGAGAAGGAGAGATTTTATAATAATTTAGTTTTTTTTAAGCTAGAACTGGGGGTCTTTTTTTTCGAAAAATGTTATTACTGACCCGTTTTAATTTTTAAAACTCAATTGACGAATAATTAAATCCAAGAATAGTAAACCAAAGTAAAAAGAAATGCAAATGCCCCAAACAATATCATTTATTGTTTTATTGCTCTTGTAATTGAAGGAAAGACAAATTGTTTATTTAAGGAAATGAATTTAAGGGATGGTCCGTAAAAAATATTAAGGAAAATATAAACGTTGAGACAAAAGGGATATTAAGAAGAATTTAACCGTGGCGACAATATTCTAAAATTAGTATACATTTTTTTAATATGTATTTTAGAGGATTATAGAGGTTATGAAAAAGGTGTAAAAGGGATTAAACTCATAAATGTTTGTCGGAAGTATTTAATGAAAGAAACAATTGAAGATGAGTAATTAAAATTTATATTCAAGAAAATAGTTTATGGGATCGAATTTGTGAATGGGATGATATTTGTTGAAATATTTTATGATACGGGATTATTCTTAATTTAAAATAAAAGAAATGGTCTATGACAAAAGAATCTAGGCGACGTCATGCGAGATAAAAATGGGAGCATGACAACGTTGTGAGAACGTTTATTTGCTTTTTGGTGGATTTAATATGTTATTAAAAGTAGTTTTAACCAAAATAAATAAGACTGTTCCGAAATCGCATTGATAAAGTAGTTTCCGTTAATGTATTTAGTTTGGTTTCATAAATTTTTTGGATTATTCTGGACTTGAACTATTCTACTTAAATTTTTTATTTAAACTTATCTGACACATCCAATTCTATTTGTACACAAAGCTGTCTGGTCCCGAAATCTACCTATTTCTAGCGGATATACGTGCCGCTTGGACTTTTTTTCACTAGTTTAAGAAATTTAGTGACAATCAAAAGATTAAAGTTAAATTGTGTTCGAACGGTTTATTCGGTTTGTATAAATTTTTTTTTTGTTTGAAAGGTACTTATGTCGTTTTCGATTAAAGAACTAGTTAATAACTAGTTCTTAAAGAGTTCTGTTTTTCAAGCGAACATGCAAACATTCAGTGTTGTTGAATGAGTAAATTAAATTGGTTATTTTGTTCTTACTTTATTCTTTTATTTTGGTTTGTTTGAAAAGCAATAAAAAACAATACAAATTTTGAAAAAAAATAGTATCTTCTTCAACGATGCCGAAAACAACATATTTTGAAACGAGAGGACAGTTTACCAGCCGAGGTTGGTAATGGTCGCGAGATTCAAGATATGATTTTCGGCGAGTAGAAGACTGTGCTTTTTCTACTACTTTTTCAAAAATTATTATTAATTATTAAACATTTTCATTTATAATTACATACAATTCACATTTTAAAATATATACTGTTACAAATTAAAATTTTATATATGTATTTATATTTCTGCTATTAAAAAATGGAGGACTCAATATGAATAAATTATTCAATTTCTATGTCATAATCATAGCTGTTTTAATTACAAGCCTGATTGTTTTTTTCGTGAACTTTTTACATATACATATTACATATTACATTACATATTACATATACATATACATATAGTTAGTTATTCATGATGTTATATTTTTTTCTATTTACACTAAAAAATCCTATATTATTATTCTATTTACTCTATAAAGTTCTTAAAATCATTAAATAACACATCTTTGAAGGTTCATTGTTTTTTGCATTTCGCGTCTAGTAGGCTTATAACTAAAGAGGTTTTGTACTTTGTCATAAACAAAATCAAATTCAGAATTCAGGGTTGCCGTTTGACTCCAATTGGAGTTTTTTGATGCCTTTTTGACCGCGAGAAGCCCAAACTCCTTTTTCGTTCCAAAAACTCCTTTTTGATTGAAATGCGGCTTGAAATCCAAAAATCCCACAAAAAAAACCCAAATTCAAAAAAAAATATATATATGGTTAGCGAACCAATATAAACAACATAAATATATAGTATTCCCCGATTCTGAGAACGATTTGTATTAGAATATATAATTTTATATATCTGTTGACGTTTTTTTTTTTGGTCTAACAATAAATTCTGAAATCAAAACACAACAAAATAAAATTTTATGAAACCCTGAAGCCGAAAAAAGCCCAAATTTGAAATATTTTTTTTTTTAAATATATTAACACCAACTGTTTTTCATAATACTATTTAAAAAGAAGATATGAGGGCTATTATTTTGAAAACGTACATCGAAAAAAAAACAAATATTTTTTAAAAATCTGAAATTTTGATATTTTGTTGGTATTGACGAAAGGAAAAAAGTAATTTCTGCTTTTATTTTTTGTGTACTCTGAATCGGAGATATGCGCGGTTGAATTTTGAGGCTTTTTCACGTAGTTTTTGGTAATGGTGGCAATGTTTTGTGAATAGGTGCCACAAATTTCATCCGACTTACGTATATTTTTGCAAGTAAAAAGGAAAATAATTGAATAATTGAAATAAGTAAGTTTAAAATTAATAACTTTTCTCTTTTCCGCTAGGCGGCGCGTAAAACCTGCTTTTAACACCTGCAATAAATTTGAACCATTTTTTGTGTATTTCTGATTGAGAAACAGGTTTTTATTCAGAATAAGAATTGGAGATCCCAATGATCGAAGATTTTGTTATAATTTCAACATCACCAACACTAACATTAGAAAAAAACATTAAAAAAATTTTTTTCCTATAAACATTATAATTTAATCAATATTATAAATAAATAAATTAAAAAATTAATTTATATATTTTTTTTTGCCTTTAAATTGAAATATTTATGATCATCAGAAAAAGAAAACATTTTGGCAATTATTTTATCGGGTGTAGTGTTATCCGGTAAAAAACAGAGGAATCCTTGAGTTCTTTGTTTTCTTCCAAGAACATTTCGTAGATGTCGATGAGGGTCCATAACACCAACCGCTTTGATTTCTTAATTTTTGTCGATCCTTCTGTAATAGTAACAACATCTTTAAGGCCAGGCATTGTTCTACTAATTTCCTCTGATAAGAAGTATGTTTGAATTTGTTTTACTATATTTTGTGACAAACTGTGCACTTGTTTGCTTTGAGGCCAACTGTAAGGACCTACTGTTTCCAACAGATCCATGGCGAATTCTACCAGTCGTCTTGATGCATTAAATTCATCCTGGATACGTTGATTTGACCAAAATTTACGTGGTAGAGTTGTCAACAAAAACACTTGTTTTGATTTACAGCTGGCATCTTTAAACTCTTTTTTAAGGTTCATAAGCCATGATGTATATTCACATTCCTCGTTTGGTGATAACACTTTAACTGAATCTACTTGAAATATTCTTTGACTTATTGCCGATGTGACACTTGCAATTTTTTTATAACTTCCTGTTGTAATATGATTTTGTTTGATAGGAGATTCGGCTAACCTTCCAAGAACATTGTTAATATCTTCTAAAGTGTCATTAAGTAGTTCAGGAACTGGTGGAGATATAGTATCAACCGAAACTGGTGATGGATCTAAAGATGCTGGAGGTATTTGAATATTTTCGTTCGTTGGAACATTTTCAACATCCTGATTTATAGAAATAATTTCACTGTCGATAGTTTCCGAGTTTCCGAACCAGCAGCTTTCATGCTGTATAGAAAATATTAATTGCATATGAATTTTTATTCATTTTAATAAAATAATTAAATTTACCTTATTTTTATAGATATAAGTGCGACATGTTTCACATATAAACTGGTCATCACGCAAAGTAAAATTTAGGGTCGCAGCTTTTTGAATAACAGCTGGTGTGACCAGTTTCACATTTTTTGATGTCCGCTGATGATTTTTGAGACCGTACAAGTTACAACACAATTTGAAAGGCATTTCTATTATTATCTTTTCTAAACGTTATGTCTTCTAAATATTTTGGAATATAATTGATTATAAGGCAATCCAATCAATATATATATACCCTTGAAATAGTTTTGACATAGGTAGAATCAGGTAAAATTAGGTAGGTACAATTTAATATATTTTGATTGGATGCAAGTATAATTTGGTCAAAAACCGTTTGTGGGCGTCATTAGAAATTTTAAATGTTAAAATTATGAGCCTCTAATGAGATTTTAATTAGTAAAAAGGGGCTGAATAGACATTTTTTAAAATGAATAAACATTTTACACACCCTTTTAATAATTTAAATTCCTTTATTTCACCACTTAACTTAAATTAATTTTTAATAAGTTTTTAACCATTTAACCGCACAGAAAATGGTTCAAATTTATTGCAGGTGTTAAAATATGAAATGTTAAATTTATTAGATCCACATTTAGTACAAGATTATTAACTTAATAAAAAAACACATGTGAATTTTTCATATACCAAACTTTAAAAAATCGTAAGAAAAAATCCATATTGAATTGCTGACTTTTTATTTCTCAATTTCATAGCTGCATATGTTTACTTTAAAATTTGTGAAAAACAAAAAAAAAAAGCCTACTTTTTGAGATATGAGCTTTGAAGTAAACCAAGGTTTTACGCGCCGCCTAGCGGAAAAGAGAAAAGTTATTAATTTTAAACTTACTTATTTCAATTATTCAATTATTTTCCTTTTTACTTGCAAAAATATACGTAAGTCGGATGAAATTTGTGGCACCTATTCACAAAACATTGCCACCATTACCAAAAACTACGTGAAAAAGCCTCAAAATTCAACCGCGCATAACTCCGATTCAGAGTACTCAAAAAATAAAAGCAGAAATTACTTTTTTCCTTTTGTCAATGCCAACAATATATCAAAATTTCAGATTTTTTAAAAATCAAAAATTTAAAAATCAACAAAAAAATGTACGTTTTCAAAATAATAGCCCATGAATATTATATATTTAACTATTATTATTTTTACAATTTTAATGTTTGTTGTCCGTAAATAATTCAAAAATAAATTAACGTCATCTTCCCAACAGAGACAAATTAACACTAACCAAATTATTTCATTCAATCAATTCAATTGATCAAAGCGATGCGGTAGATCGCTGTTCGCTGAAAAAAAATAGCGATTACCACTTTGCTTATTTATGCTGAACCTAGTAGACATAACCTCAAAAAAATGATTTGATCTAACGTTGTTTAACACATATGAAATTATGACGAGTTTTGTAACATAAACTCACCTTTAAATTTTAATTTGAAATAGATTTTGTACAATAAACCGTATACAAAATTAATTAAAACATAATATTTCGAAAACGATTGTTGAAAAATGAAATTTCAACAAGAAAATTTATTAAGACTTGTAATTTTTCATTTAACTGAAAAAAATCTTGAAGCCATCTATTGTAAATTTAAAATGTAAATGTAAATAGCTAAGACACTTTTTTTAAAAATAAGAACATTATAATTTGACCTTTTACTGCATATTACGACAAAAGAATACAAATACAAATTTTTCTTATGTAATAATTTTTTATGTACAAATAAATGAATTTTTTGAATTGAATTGAATTGAATTGAATTGAATTGAATTGAATTGAATTGAATTGAATTGAATTGAATTGAATTGAATTGAATTGAATTGAATTGAATTGAATTGAATTGAATTGAATTGAATTGAATTGAATTGAATTGAATTGAATTGAATTGAATTGAATTGAATTGAATTGAATTGAATTGAATTGAATTGAATTGAATTGAATTGAATTGAATTGAATTGAATTGAATTGAATTGAATTGAATTGAATTGAATTGAATTGAATTGAATTGAATTGAATTGAATTGAATTGAATTGAATTGAATTGAATTGAATTGAATTGAATTGAATTGAATTGAATTGAATTGAATTGAATTGAATTGAATTGAATTGAATTGAATTGAATTGAATTGAATTGAATTGAATTGAATTGAATTGAATTGAATTGAATTGAATTGAATTGAATTGAATTGAATTGAATTGAATTGAATTGAATTAAAAATACATATGTGTTTTGATGAATTTTTGAACATTTAAAGGCTGATTCTGATACTAGCTAATAAAGATTTGTCTACAAAAATATTATCAAATGTAAATTTACCTCGGATTCTGTGTAAAACGGTCTTTGCTAAGACAAACTTTTTTGAAGAGGAATGTGTTAAGGTTAAGACTTGTAGGTTGTTATAAAAACATTATTGTAATTTGTTCTTTTACTCCGAATGACTGAATATTTCCATAAATTTTTCGGGATCCAGTTTAAATTTAATTTGTTTAAAAAGCTATAACGTTATATGCCGATTATTAGACCCCAACATAAAATATTATTAAGCGCATTTATCCCAAATAATTTTTCGCGGGTTTGCAATACCTTTTCCTAGAATTTAATTTAACAAATTTAACTCTGAATGTGTGTCTTAAGCCGCAATTAGACTATTGCAGAACTCTGCAATATTTCTGCAATAGTCGTGCAATGGTAGTGTGTAAAATATTCATTGCAGAAAAGTTTGGCAATAACTCATTGCAAAACATTGCAATGAGTCATTGCAATGTTTTAAAATGAGTTCACTGCCAAACTTTTCTGCAATGAATATTTTACACACTTCCATTGCAGAAATATTGCAGAGTTCTGCAATAGTCTAATTGCGGCTTTAGTTATAAGATTTACGATTTCATAAAAGATCTTTTTAAATTGCCATTCATGGGTTGATTCTGATCGGTTTTGACAACTGTTATTTACAACTCGGGTAAAATCCTGTTAAAATAAAATTTGTCTTTACTTGATTCGCACGACACAAAAACTAAACGTTTGTCTGAAATTATTTCATACAATTTAAATATTTTGACGTTTGGCGTTTGGATATTTAATATTAAATAATAATTTTAACCTAAACCGATCAGAATCGACCCCCATATCTATCTATTGGTCATTAATGCAAATTTTGGTTACAAAAATGATAAAATCTTCTTGTAAACTCAGCATCATAAACATAGCCAAAAACAAAAACAATACACATCTTTTATTTTAGTTTCAAAAGTAAATTTCTGTTTTTCTCATATGAATTGAGATTTTGTTTTGTTCACAAAAACTGTGTTGTGGGCATAAGAAATCAACTTTCTGATATTGTTGATATTCTAATACATTGGGAAAGGATTGAGCTTCAAAAGGTTTGACATTTGAGAAATAAGTATATTTTTAATGAAATAAAACGCAGAGAATTGTTCTGAGTGATGCAAGCTTCAGCTACTTGCAACTACTTGGGCAGTTTGCAAATATCAGGTTGTGGCAGAATGAATGTCGTTTCTTTAGAAAAGTTGAAATTGTTGAATGCCAAATCAAAGCGATGCGGTAGATCGCTGTTCGTGAAAAAAAAATAGCGATTACAACTTTGCTTATTTATGCTGAACCTAGTAGACATAACCTCAAAAAAATGTTTTGATCTTATGTTATCCATATAATATAAACTTATGGCGACTAGTTTAACATAAACTCACCTTTAAATATTAATATGAAATGAATTTAATACACATGACTGTAAACAAAATTTGTTAAAATATAACATTTTGAAAAAAAATTTGAGTTTTGAGAAACTAATGTTAAAATAATTTTTAAGACAAATAAGTATCATACTGTCTTTGGATCCATCTATCCGCTTTTTACAATCAACAAAAATATCAACAAATGTCAATTTTACGTTTTAATGTTAAGAAACAAATTAGAAAGGAAATTGTCATAAAAACATTATTGTCATTTAATTTAACTCTGATTTTGCATAAAGAAGCTAAAACATATTAGCTAAGACCAATTTTAAAAGGGAATGCATTTGGTTTGTAGTGTGACATAAAAACATTATTATAATTTGTTCTTTTAATGCATATGACAGATTAGAAATACATACGTGTTTCCATGTATTTTTGGACATTTATAGGGTGAAATAAGTGTTTTCTTGTATTTTTGGACATTTATAGGGTGATTCTGATACTAGCTAATAAATATTTGCCTACAAAATAATTTTACTCTGACTTTGCTAAGACAAATTTTTTAAAATGGAATGTATTTGGTTTGTAGGTTGACATATTATCTAGCAAATTTGTTCAAAATAATTTTTTTTCCAGGGTTGCAATACCTTTTTATAAAATTTTACTTAGATTCTGCGTAAAAGGTTTTAACTAAAACAATTTTTATTTAAAAGAAATGTGTTAAGGTTTAGGTGTGTAGGTTGTCATAAAAACATTATTAAAATTTGTTTTACTGCTAATGAGTGAATAGGATAGCAAACTGCATAGTTTCAGTCGATTTTCAGATACAAATAAACAAAAATTTTCACCGTAATAAACGTTTAACCGTGGTTAAACGTTTGTTGCATCTTATTTTGAAATATGTATTTACATACTCTGAAAATTATTTTTAATTCAAAAATAGTTTTATTAAAATTAGTTATTAAAATTAGTTTCCAGTTTAATAAAACAAAAGTGGGATACAAATTCAGTATTTGTATACTAAAAAATCACATTGAAATTAATCTTAATATTAAAGAAATATGAAATTAATATTAAAGCAATGATACTTAAACTAAATCTGTTTCTTACATTTTTTTATAGTTCGAAGTTATGTTTAATATCGAAAGTTAATCTGAAGGCGATAAACAAATTATTGTAGAATCTGGACCAAATAGCATACATGAGGACACTTATATTTTGGTTTTACATCATATGCTTAATCAATTCGGGTATACTGCTCAAAAAGTTTTGTGGCAATATGCGAGGTTCATCCAACCAACCCACACCACTAGATAAATCTTTGACCCAAATTATATATCTTGCGGATTATTGGGTATGTTGTTTTTATAAATGCTGAAAAATTTGAAATAATTCAATCAACCCTTGAAGTTGGTATACAATTAAATCGATGACAAAAATTCAAATTGCTTATATCAAAATGAAATAATTACCTATTATTAATTTTATTATTTATTTCATTATAATCCAAGCTCATAAAATTTATTATTTACTACAAAAATCGTGATATAAACTACAAAAAACATCATAAATGTAAACTTTAGTTCGTGAAAAAGGTGCAGTTTAAAGTTTAATAGTCAAAACTATCTGTTCACTACAAAAAGAAGTGATATCCTGTGTCAAGCAGAAACGAGTGTAAAACAAAACATTTCCAAATAATTAGGTGTTCTACATGATTCGAAATACTTACTTTGTCACTCGGATTAGAGATTAGAATAAAACAACTTTAACTAACTATGTATTAAAACAAAAGTTTCTAGTAAAAGTAAAAATACAAAATAATATTTATTTATTTATTTATATTCGAATGAAAATGTGGAATGCGATATTTATACGATTGACTGAATCGAGGAAAGTGCGGAACCATCACGAAACCTTTTGGACTAACAGATTATAACTTAAATGAACATGTTTTGGATTTCTGAGATCAATTAAACTCAAGTAAGTAAAGAAGTAATTGGAATATTTTCAATTCAAAGGTATGGTTTGAAGTTTCTCAGAAAAAAACTTCAATTCACATTTTACGTGTTTCGGATGGGATTCGAACCTACCCTCGTCAGTGCCCGGCTCGAATCCTTGGGCAGACACGCTATCGATTACGCCGTTGAGGCGATGACAATTTCAAAGTTGAAACTTCTTCATCACTTAATTATTTTTTACTTAAGTTGAAATTTTCCACTGTCATTAGACTCCATATTATGGAAATGGTTTTACATTATATGGGATTTTTTGCATTAAATTTCTAGACAATACTTTGTGTGAATTCATAGAATGGGGAACATTTCTATTCTAGTTAACATTCTAAGTCACGATTGTATAGTCATTATTGATTGTTTCCAATCAATGTGAAATCAATGGCTGACACTTGGTCAATTTGTAGTCCTATATGTATTAACATTAGACTACATTAAGGGAATTTAAACTTATTTTGGATTTCTGAGATCAATTAAACTCAAGTAAGTAAAGAAGTAATTGGAATATTTTCAATTCAAAGGTATGGTTTGAAGTTTCTCAGAAAAAAACTTCAATTCACATTTTACGTGTTTCGGATGGGATTCGAACCTACCCTCGTCAGTGCCCGGCTCGAATCCTTGGGCAGACACGCTATCGATTACGCCGTTGAGGCGATGACAATTTCAAAGTTGAAACTTCTTCATCACTTAATTATTTTTTACTTAAGTTGAAATTTTCCACTGTCATTAGACTCCATATTATGGAAATGGTTTTACATTATATGGGATTTTTTGCATTAAATTTCTAGACAATACTTTGTGTGAATTCATAGAATGGGGAACATTTCTATTCTAATTAGCATTCTCAGTCACGATTGTATAGTCATTATTGATTGTTTCCAATCAATGTGAAATCAATGGCTGACACTTGGTCAATTTGTAGTCCTACATGTATTAACATTAGACTACATTAAGGGAATTTAAACTTATTTTGGATTTCTGAGATCAATTAAACTCAAGTAAGTAAAGAAGTAATTGGAATATTTTCAATTCAAAGGTATGGTTTGAAGTTTCTCAGAAAAAAACTTCAATTCACATTTTACGTGTTTCGGATGGGATTCGAACCTACCCTCGTCAGTGCCCGGCTCGAATCCTTGGGCAGACACGCTATCGATTACGCCGTTGAGGCGATGACAATTTCAAAGTTGAAACTTCTTCATCACTTAATTATTTTTTACTTAAGTTGAAATTTTCCACTGTCATTAGACTCCATATTATGGAAATGGTTTTACATTATATGGGATTTTTTGCATTAAATTTCTAGACAATACTTTGTGTGAATTCATAGAATGGGGAACATTTCTATTCTAATTAACATTCTAAGTCACGATTGTATAGTCATTATTGATTGTTTCCAATCAATGTGAAATCAATGGCTGACACTTGGTCAATTTGTAGTCCTATATGTATTAACATTAGACTACATTAAGGGAATTTAAACTTATTTTGGATTTCTGAGATCAATTAAACTCAAGTAAGTAAAGAAGTAATTGGAATATTTTCAATTCAAAGGTATGGTTTGAAGTTTCTCAGAAAAAAACTTCAATTCACATTTTACGTGTTTCGGATGGGATTCGAACCTACCCTCGTCAGTGCCCGGCTCGAATCCTTGGGCAGACACGCTATCGATTACGCCGTTGAGGCGATGACAATTTCAAAGTTGAAACTTCTTCATCACTTAATTATTTTTTACTTAAGTTGAAATTTTCCACTGTCATTAGACTCCATATTATGGAAATGGTTTTACATTATATGGGATTTTTTGCATTAAATTTCTAGACAATACTTTGTGTGAATTCATAGAATGGGGAACATTTCTATTCTAATTAACATTCTAAGTCACGATTGTATAGTCATTATTGATTGTTTCCAATCAATGTGAAATCAATGGCTGACACTTGGTCAATTTGTAGTCCTATATGTATTAACATTAGACTACATTAAGGGAATTTAAACTTATTTTGGATTTCTGAGATCAATTAAACTCAAGTAAGTAAAGAAGTAATTGGAATATTTTCAATTCAAAGGTATGGTTTGAAGTTTCTCAGATAAAAACTTCAATTCACATTTTACGTGTTTCGGATGGGATTCGAACCTACCCTCGTCAGTGCCCGGCTCGAATCCTTGGGCAGACACGCTATCGATTACGCCGTTGAGGCGATGACAATTTCAAAGCTGAAACTTCTTCATCACTTAATTATTTTTTACTTAAGTTGAAATTTTCCACTGTCATTAGACTCCATATTATGAAAATGGTTTTACATTATATGGGATTTTTTGCATTAAATTTCTAGACAATACTAAATGAACATGGTTTTCAAATAACATGTTCTTAATCTACAAACTAGAGTCTGCAGTATAAAATACTAACTAATAAATTAGCTTGCATTTCTTTTATAGAATTTTCATTTTGTATTTTTCTCATTAAATAAAAGTCTTAACTCACTGAGGTTTCGTGATTGTTCTGCACTTCTCTCGATTCAGTCAATCGTATAAATATCGCATTCCACATTTTCATTCGAATATAAATAAATAAATAAATATTATTTTGTATTTTTACTTTTACTAGAAACTTTTGTTTTAATACATAGTTAGTTAGAGTTGTTTTATTCTAATCTCTAATCCGAGTGACAAAGTAAGTATTTCGAATCATGTAGAACACCTAATTATTTGAAAATGTTTTGTTTTACACTCGCTTCTGCTTGACACAGGATATCACTTCTTTTTGTAGTGAACAGATAGTTTTGACTATTAAACTTTAAACTGCACCTTTTTCACGAACTAAAATTAACATTTTTGATGTTTTCAACCTTTCGCGTAACACCCATTTGAAAGGCGTCTAAACCGCTTTTCAAAACCGCTTTAAAAATTTATAAAAAACCATATATAATATGTAGGAGAGTAGAGCAATTCCCCTGGACTTTTCACATAGGTAGCGTTTATCATTTTTGTAAATTGGTATCAGCGTAGCTGAATTCCAGTCCTATGGCAAAGTTTCAGTCTCATACAGATCATTTAAACAAGTTGAAACAATCTTGAAGATAGAGTTTCAGAACCCCGTACAAGCATTTCGGATATTAACATTGGTATTGGTAGTCGGTAGGTACTTTATTACGTCTTGTAGAATTTGTTGTTTCGAAATAAAATTTGAATAGTTTCTATTATATATATAAATCAGAGTCGGAGTCGGAGTCGGAGTCGGAGTCGGAGTCGGAGTCGGAGTCGGAGTCGAAGTCGGAGTCGGAGTCGGAGTCGGAGTCGAAGTCGGAGTCGGAGTCGGAGTCGGAGTCGGAGTCGGAGTCGGAGTCGGCCTCGGAGTCGGAGTCGGAGTCGGAGTCGGAGTCGGAGTCGGAGTCGAAGTCGGAGTCGGAGTCGGAGTCGGAGTCGGAGTCGGAGTCGGAGTCGGAGTCGGAGTCGGAGTCGGAGTCGGAGTCGGAGTCGGAGTCGGAGTCGGAGTCGGAGTCGGAGTCGGAGTCGGAGTCGGAGTCGGAGTCGGAGTCGGAGTCGGAGTCGGAGTCGGAGTCGGAGTCGGAGTCGGAGTCGGAGTCGGAGTCGGAGTCGGAGTCGGAGTCGGAGTCGGAGTCGGAGTCGGAGTCGGAGTCGGAGTCGGAGTCGGAGTCAGAGTCCGAGTCGGAGTCGGAGTCGGAGTCGGAGTCGGAGTCGGAGTCGGAGTCGGAGTCGGAGTCGGAGTCGGAGTCGGAGTCGGAGTCGGAGTCGGAGTCGGAGTCGGAGTCGGAGTCGGAGTCGGAGTCGGAGTCGGAGTCGGAGTCGGAGTCGGAGTCGGAGTCGGAGTCGGAGTCGGAGTCGGAGTCGGAGTCGGAGTCGGAGTCGGAGTCGGAGTCGGAGTCGGAGTCGGAGTCGGAGTCGGAGTCGGAGTCGGAGTCGGAGTCGGAGTCGGAGTCGGAGTCGGAGTCGGAGTCGGAGTCGGAGTCGGAGTCGGAGTCGGAGTCGGAGTCGGAGTCGGAGTCGGAGTCGGAGTCGGAGGCGGAGTCGGAGTCGGAGTCGGAGTCGGAGTTGGAGTCGGAGTCGGAGTCGGAGTCGGAGTCGGAGTCGGAGTCGGAGTCGGAGTCGGAGTCGGAGTCGGAGTCGGAGTCGGAGTCGGAGTCGGAGTCGGAGTCGGAGTCGGAGTCGGAGTCGGAGTCGGAGTCGGAGTCGGAGTCGGAGTCGGAGTCGGAGTCGGAGTCGGAGTCGGAGTCGGAGTCGGAGTCGGAGTCGGAGTCGGAGTCGGAGTCGGAGTCGGAGTCGGAGTCGGAGTCGGAGTCGGAGTCGGAGTCGGAGTCGGAGTCGGAGTCGGAGTCGGAGTCGGAGTCGGAGTCGGAGTCGGAGTCGGAGTCGGAGTCGGAGTCGGAGTCGGAGTCGGAGTCGGAGTCGGAGTCGGAGTCGGAGTCGGAGTCGCAGTCGGAGTCGGAGTCGCAGTCGGAGTCGGAGTCGGAGTTGGAGTCGGAGTCGGAGTCGGAGTTGGAGTCGGAGTCGGAGTCGGAATCGGAGTCGGAGTCGGAGTCGGAGTCGGAGTCGGAGTCGGAGTCGGAGTCGGAGTCGGAGTCGGAGTCGGAGTCGGAGTCGGAGTCGGAGTCGGAGTCGGAGTCGGAGTCGGAGTCAGAGTCAGAGTCGGAGTCGGAGTCGGAGTCGGAGTCGGAGTCGAAGTCGGAGTCGGAGTCGGAGTCGGAGTCGGAGTCGGAGTAGGAGTCGGAGTCGGAGTCGGAGTCGGAGTCGAAGTCGGAGTCGGAGTCGGAGTCGTAGTCAGAGTCGGAGTCGGAGTCGGAGTCGGAGTCGGAGTCGGAGTCGGAGTCGGAGTCGGAGTCGGAGTCGGAGTCGGAGTCGGAGTCGGAGTCGGAGTCGGAGTCGGAGTCGGAGTCGGAGTCGGAGTCGGAGTCGGAGTCGGAGTCAGAGTCGGAGTCGGAGTCGGAGTCGAAGTCGGAGTTGGAGTCGAAGTCGGAGTCGGAGTCGGAGTCGGAGTCGGAGTCGGAGTCGGAGTCGGAGTCGGAGTCGGAGTCGGAGTCGGAGTCGGAGTCGGAGTCGGAGTCGGAGTCGGAGTCGGAGTCGGAGTCGGAGTCGGAGTCGGAGTCGGAGTCGGAGTAACCTTAGCTTTACGTCCTTGCATCATAATGTACTATTCTTTTTAAATATTCTTCCATTAAGTTGCATCTGATAAAACAATAAACTTATCGGTTAGAATTTCGCGGAAAATATTTGTTTTAATTTTATCTATGTTAATGTAATATAGCAAAATTTGTTAACTAATCTATTTATTATTTTGACTATTTTTTGACAATAAGAGCAAATACCAAGTATTTACATATGACATTTTTCTCTTTAAAAACACTTTGTTTTGTGCTAATATGTACATAAGAAGTTATTTATTAATGTTTACGTTCTTACTTATCAATTAATATGTTAACTGTAATTTTTTACAATTATTGAAGAGAAAAATGGCTTAATTTAGAAAATTACTTACAATAAACAAAATGAAGGGAGTACGAGTCTTATTAGAAACGCAAACTATCATGTTTTATTATACTCATATCTATATTTAAGTTTGCATTGGCAAAGCGCCAATTTTGAATATTGATCAGTAGCCGGTTTTTCCATTGTAGTCATAGTTTGTTATCTTTTATTCCATAGGGAGTTAGTCGCGCTATACACTTGAGCTAAGCTATGTGAACTTTGTTTTTGTATATAACGTAATCAAATGGATGACTATACACTTGAGCTAAGCTATTTCAGCTGACATAGCTTAGCTCAAGTGTATAGTCATCCATTTGATAGCGTTATATACAAAAAAACATAGTTCGCATAGCTTAACTCAAGTGTATAGCGCGCCTAAAAGCCGGCCTGCACCGAAACGGATATTTTTTTGTTCATTTATAATGGTTGTCGTAAGACGTCGAGACATTTCAATTTTGACATCTATTTCAAAATTGTATACTTGGGTCTTAGAATCCGAAGTAAATAATTATTATCTGATAACTCTGCTTCGCAGCCATTATATGTGAATTCGAAATTGGAATAGACAAAGCGTCACAATATAAATTCACATATAATGCGCTGCGAAGCAGAATTATCAAATAATAATTATTTACTTCGGATTCCAAGACCCAAGAATATAATCTTGAAAGAGATGTCAAAATTGAAATGTCTCGACGTCTTACGACAACCATTATAAATGAACAAAAAAATATCCGTTTCGGTGCAGGCCGGCTTTTATTCCCTATGGAAAGATAACAAACCATGACTACAATGGAGAACCGGCTACTGACTGATCAATATTCAAATCTACAATTTTTGTTTTCTTTAAGGATGTATAGATAGTCAAATCGCGTAGTACATCTAATAAAATTTTAAACAAATTATTATGTAAAAATTTCAATACACGAATGCTTTTTATCAATTACAACAATTTTCTATGATAGAATATTTCCAAAATATTATATAATTTCATAGTACTAAAAAATATGTGTCTCTAATATGACTACCGCTCCTATACGGAAAAGTAAATCTGGCAACGCCGCAGTCAGTCAAATATATTTATTATTTTAATTTAAAATTATTTTGTTTTATTGTTTTATTGTCCTGTAGGAATAAATAAATATATTTATTATTACTTCGGTCTGAAAGACCTAAGTATTACATTCATGAGCTCAAAGTGAAATTCTTACCCCCACTTTTTTTGGTATTTCTCGACGTTTTAGGACCTACTGATTCTAAAAAAGCAAAAAAAAAAATGTGTGTCTGTCTGTCGGCCGTCCGTCCGGCCGTCACAACCGACAAAATCTAGAAAACCGCTGGACGGATTTCAAAATTTTTTTTTTCTAAAAATAGGTTTACTCAATGGGAAGAGCCGAAAGGACGATGTGTTCGATAACTGTACCGGAAGTGTGTCAAAAAAATCGTCAAGTGTGTCAAAACATGGAAATTTGCATATTTTTTGCTTAAAAATCGATCATTTTAAGTGATTACGAGTAGAAACATTAAATTTGGAGAAATCTTGATGGTCGGGATTGGTATGTGAGACCAAAATCTAGATTACTGCATTATAAGTTTGTCAAAAAAATGTTGTCAAGTGTGTCAAAAGAAAGATTTTTATTTATTTTTTTACCCAATTTTTTGGAAAAAAATTAAATTAAAATTTTGTTCGAAATGAAATTCTATTTTATTATTGCGAACTATGGCATTATAAGTTTGTCAAAAAAATGTTGTCAAGTGTGTCAAAAAAAGATTTTTATTTATTTTTTTACCCAATTTTTTGGAAAAAATTAAATTAAAATTTTGTTTGAAATGAAATTTTATTATTATTATTGAGAACTATGGTATTATAAGTTTGTCAAAAAAATGTTGTCAAGTGTGTCAAAAGAAAGATTTTTATTTATTTTTTTACCCAAGTTTTTGGAAAAAAAATTAATTTAATAATTTGTATAACATGAAAATATATTATTATTATAGAGAATTATGGCATTATAAGTTTGTCAAAAAAATAATGTGTAGTGATCATAAGGGTATCACTGTATCCAATACATGAAATGCTGTATAAGCATTTCATCGTTATTTTATATATCAAATATCGGGGAGGGAGAATCTGTCACCAGAATCACCAGTGGAAAATAAACCAGCGAAAAAATTATCAATGGCGGCCAAATATGCTGCAAGCACATCTAACGAAGGTGATGGGAATAAGGAGATGTCTGTTAGTGAAATGTACCACGAATTTAAAGGTATGGTTAAAGGGCTAGAAAAAAATCTGGAGGAAAGGTTGGAAAATCTTCCATCAAAAAATGATTTTATGGAGTATAAAAGGGAGCTAAATAGTCTGAAGGTTGAAAGCGTGGCTTTACGTAAAATAGTGGATGAATTACGGGAGGAGCGGAAGCAAGACAAAAAACTGTTAGAACGACTCGATAATTACTCTCGAAGCAAAAACTTAATATTCAAGGGTCTTCAAAAAAATGATGACATGAAGAAAGTTGTGGAGGAGCTTTGTGCAACTGTACTCCAAATACAAGATAAACTTGATATAGAATTTGTTCAACCTTTGGCAGAGCAGAATAATACAGCAGTTGTTAAGGTAAAATTCAATAACATCACGTCGCTAAATAAAGTATTGCAGCAAACGCAGAAACTAAAGGGGACAAGAATTGGCATTGACCGAGATCTAAGTGAGTTATCCCAGAAACGAAGAACAACCATTTTAAAAATTAGAAAAGTTATATTAAATAAGCTATCATCAAGGGAGGACAAAGAAATAAAAATTAAAATTGTTGGAGACAGAATGAAGATCGCTGGACATATATTTATCTGGAGCGAGGAAAAATTATGGTGTGGGAACGAAGAAGGAGCCGTTGTATTAAATAAGATCTATAAAGAAAATTTTGCTAACTTTAATATTAATGAATTTTTAAGTTTAGATAATAAAACTCATCACAACAATCTATAGGAATTGGCTGTCAGTCGGAAGATAGAAATTGTAAATAAGCAAAAATTAGAAGTAAGTTGTAGTATAATTAAAAAAAATGAAGTCAATATAGTAAACATGGATAACAAACGAGCTAGAATTAATAGAGAAAACATCGAAATTTTAACAGTTAATAACGATCGCTTAATAAATGACATTGAACCATCCGAAATTAAAATTCTGTCGTATAATGTCTGTGGTTTAGCGAGTAAGATTATTTTTCCGGATTTTTTCGAGTTCGTTAAAAATCACGATGTCTTTATGCTTTTTGAAACTTTTATTACGCTTGAAAATACATGCAATTATGAAAGATATTTTGGGGGTTTTCATCTTAATTGGATACCAGCAACACGTTTAGCTAGATTTGGAAGGGCTAGTGGAGGAATACTTTTGGGATATCGTAATAAAATGAATAAATGCAAAATAAGATTTGATAATCTGGGTAGTAATTTAATAATTGTGATTGAAAACGGAGATAGAAAAGTATTAAAAATTGTACCAGTATATATAAATTGTACTAAATGGGAGCAAGATTTTGAAGAATTAAATGATGTTGAACAATTATGACCAAAATTTTGTAGTATTGGGGGATTTTAATGCTAGAATTGGGGAACTACAAGTTTTGGATAGTAATCTGTTTAATTCTAATGAAGAAATTAGATCCACTAGACTCTCAAATGATAAAACCGTTAATGCGAAGGGTAGGCGGATAGTGGACCTGTGTAATGATATGGGATTAGGTATCTTAAATGGCAGGATAACTGGGGATCTCAGTGGGGAACTAACATTTATAGGGGCGATGGGGAAGTCTGTAAATGATTTGGCATTGGTTTCTTATGAGTTACTGCCTATCGTAAACAATTTCAGTGTGGAAAATGTTGTTCACTCGGATCACATGCCAATTGTTTTGACGATCAGAATTGATAAAAATTCGGCAGTGGCCAAACCATTATCTCTAATGCCTAAACTAATGTGGAAGCCCGAGAAGATATTAAAATATCAACAAAAGGTAGTTCAGGAAATAGAAAAGCTGGAAGCGGGTAGTATAACGGCGTGTAGTATAGTCAATCTCATTAAAAAAGCCACGGATTGTCAAATAATTGGGTCAAGAAATCCAACATATAAAGAAAAGTGGTACGATTGGGGATGTGAAAAGGCAAGGAGTACTTCATTCTATTGGCTTAACAAATATAGAACTTCAAACTCTGACAAATTAAAGAAATACTATCTGGATGCAAATAAAAAATACAAAAAAATATGCCATGATAAAAAAATTACATATTACAATAATATAGGAAGCAGGCTGGTAAGCGTAAGGGATAGAAAGGAATGGTGGGATCTTGCTAATGAACTGAGAGGTAAAAAGTTTTGTATTGGTAACAATATTAATATTGAGGACTTTCAAACTCACTTCTGTAAGCTGCTTAATCCAGAAAACGTGACAGTAGTACACATATCGTACGCTGAGCCATGCTTTGTAGACAGTGAACTAGATGCTGAGTTTCAACTTTCTGAAATTGCACAAGTTCTGCATGATATGAAAGATAAAAAGGCTCCAGGAGAAGATAGAGTTCCGGCTGAATTCTTTAAATATGCTCCAACGGAACTGCTTTCTTTGGTTAACAGTTTATTTAACAGGATGTGGACATCGACATCTATGGATGAAAGTTTTATGAAATCGATTATTTTTCCTATACATAAAAAGGGAAACATGGAAAGAGCAGAGAATTATAGAGGGATTTCTTTTGGTAACGTCATTGGAAAAATATTTGCGGGGGTAATCAATAATCGACTTTTAAAATGGGTCAACAAATTTCAAAAATTAAACGAATTTCAAGCTGGGTTTAGGGCAGGTTATCAAGCGAATGATAATATATTTAGTCTTGTAAGTATTGTGCAGGTAAAGTGGGACGAGGGTCACAAAAAAGTCTACTGTTTTTTTGTTGATTTCAAGGCGGCCTTTGACCGAGTCAATCGAAACGCTTTATTCTACAAACTAACTAAAATGGGTCTGTCGATGAAATTTTTGAGACTCATAAGAATGCTGTATGCTAATACCGTAAGCGGCATCTGGAACGGAGAGTTTTTATCTGAATATTTTTCAACAGAATCAGGAGTAAAGCAGGGGTGCATTCTAAGCCCACTTTTATTTGCACTTTTCCTCGACGACTTATATGATTTTATCGGTGGTGGGATATTATTGGATGGTATCAATATTCGATTATTGCTCTATGCAGATGATATAGTTCTTATTGCTGAAGATCCAATGGTGTTGCAACAAATGATAGATAAGTTGGAAGAATATTGTAAACTATGGTCCCTCGAAGTGAATCTGGAAAAATCCCAAATAATGATCATGAAAAAATACGGTGGTCGAAAAGGAAGTGAGAAATGGCTCTTTGAAGGAAAAGAAATTAACGTTGTACACGAATACAAATATTTAGGAATATTGCTCAAGCCATCCTTAAGTTTTGAAGATAATGCCAAGCTTAGAGTAAATTCAGCAAAAATGAACCTAAACATCACTTGGAAAAGTTTAATCTCCAAAAAAGAAGTCTCTTTTCAAACAAAAATGGAACTTTTTTTCTCAGTAGCAAGGGCTATAATGTGCTATGGATGCCAGGTATGGGGCTATAAAATATCCGAAGAGATTGAAAAGTGTCAACGTTGGTTTATTAAGAAATTGCTTCACTTGCCAAAAGCTACTCCAAATTATGTTGTCTATTTGGAAACTGGTATTTCTAAAATTGCCCTTTACACTCTTAAATGTCATTTTAAATACCTGCATAATGTTATTTTTAACTACCCCGGCCACAGATTGCCTAAAATTTTAGCAAATAAAATCATAGAAAAAAAGTTGTGTTGGTTTAAGGAATGGGAAACGTTTAGTTCTAAACATTGTTTGGTATGGGGTAATCCAGAATCTAACAAACAAAAGTACAAAGATAATATGAAAGACATAGTAAAGAAAGAACAGGAGTGGTATTTGAAACAAGAATTGGATAATGCAAGGAACTCAAGGAGGCATGGCTTTTTCAATTGTCTCAACTTTGCAAATGGAAGTGCATATTTTAATTATGACTTTCAGCCAAATAAAATTGGACTAATTATAAGGGCAAGGTGTGGGATGTTAGGTTTAAACAGTAGTATATGGCGGGTAGGATACTCCAGAACTTGCTCATTATGTAATTTGAATGAGGAAGAGACCGTTCAACACTTTTTAGGTAGTTGTCCAGTATTGGTAGATGCTAGAAGATGTGCTTTTGGGGAAACAATATTAACGGCAGAACAGTGCGTCAGGATTTTAAATGGCATAAGCTGGAACAACTTGTACAGTTTTTTGATTGGAGCTTTAAAAACCAGAACTTCTCTCATAAATGAATTTAATTTTTAAAAAACTGCAAAATATCTTACTTTTCCTATTGTAACTGCCTAATATTATGCGAAGGTTCGGAGAAGTAATCTATGCTCAAAATTATTTTATTGTTTAAGTTAATTTTCTCATTTCAAGCGTTGAAATTTTTCTTTGATTCTGTCTCTATTGTGGTACATTATTTCTTTTTACTTTTAGCGTTTTTATATAAAAGTACAATCTTCCGACTGACAACTAATCTTAGTTATAGTCGTAAATTTGTGTTGTAATATTTAGAATTTGAAATGTAAATTGAATTTTTTTATTCTTTTTTTCAATAAACATATTTGTTCACGCATTATCGTGAATTGTTAAATAGTTTACCTGAAAAATCAAAATATTTTAAATTAGAATCAAAACAAAACCAATTAAAGATTTATAAAATTATGCAAAACATTACCAAAACAATCCTTTTGAAATGTCAACGAAACTTTCAATTTTGAATTGACGTGTTCAGTATATTTTGATCATTCATTCGATATTTTCAATTTTCACATTGAATTTATGTGTTCGTTATTCTATATTATTAATTCGATAGTTTCGAGATCGTTGGTAAACTTGACAGCTGTGATTTGTAGAGTTTTGGCTTTCTATATAATGGACTGTTTTGGTAGTTTTGCTCTCTTATTCTTCGAATCGATACCTGAATATCAAGACTGTGTTTTTATTGTGAAAAATAAAATTGTAAATTAATGTAACAAATAAATTAGTTAATTGTTAAAATAAAGTTAAATTAATTTGTAAATCGTACAATGGAAATACTTGGTGTTTTCAATTAAAATATCATCGTAGTATTGGATGATTAACAAAGGGTTGATGAAATCACGCTGTCTCTCCGCCATTGTTAAGCAACAAACAAAACCGAAAAGCTAAGTATTCTCTAATTATTTCCGTGTCATCTTGTGGTATATAAAAATTACTTGTTCCAGTTATCATTAATTATAAAGCAGTCGTGATTTATCATAGAATTCGTCGATTACAACAATTTTAACAAATTAAATGTTCCAGTCATTGTCAAATATAAATTGTTAAATATAAGCAAGATTCTTCGTTATGCAATTTGAGTGTTCCAGTCATCGTTAATGTGAACCAGTCTTGATGTATCATAAGTTTTAAAGGACATTTATTCTTCGTTTATAAAATGTTCAAATTCTTCGTTTACAATTAAATTGTTTACCTCATCATATTAGCAAGATTCATTGATTACAATAATTTAAGTACTCCAGTCATCGTTAATTATACGCAGTGGTGATTTATCATAGAATTCGTCGATTACAACAATTTGAATGTTCCAGTCAGCATTAATTATGAACCAGGCGTGATTTATCATAAGTTTTAAAGCAAGATTCATCGATTACAATAATTTAAGTACTCCAGTCATCGTTGATTATAAAGCAGTCGTGATTTATCATAGAATTCATCGATTACAACAATTTTAAGTATTCCAGTCATCGTTAAATATAAAACATCAAGCAGTCTTGATGTATCATAAGTTTTAAAGGACATTTATTCTTCGTTTATAAAATGTTCAAATTCTTCGTTTACAATTAAATTGTTTACTTCATCATATTAGCAAGATTCATTGATTACAATAATTTAAGTACTCCAGTCATCGTTGATTATAAAGCAGTCGTGATTTATCATAGAATTCATCGATTACAACATTTTTAAGTATTCCAGTCATCGTTAAATATAAAACATCAAGCAGTCTTGATGTATCATAAGTTGACGACATTTACTCTTCGTTTATGAAATGTTCTGATTCTTCGTTTACTATTGAATCACTTGCTTCATCAACATGAGCGGAAGTCATCGATTACAGCAATTTAAGTATTCCAGTCATCATTAATTGTGAAGCAGTTTGATGTATTATTAGTTTAAGGGCATTTATTCTTCGGTTACAAAATGTTCTAATTCGTCGTTTACAATTGAATTGTTCAAATTAAATGTTCCAGTCATTGTCAAACATAAATTGTTGAATATAAGCAAGATTCTTCGTTTATGCAATTTGAGTGTTCCAGTCATCGTTAATGTGAACCAGTCTTGATGTATCATAAGTTTTAAAGGACATTTATTCTTCGTTTATAAAATGTTCAAATTCTTCGTTTACAATTAAATTGTTTGCTTCAACATATAAGCAAGATTCATCGATTACAATAATTTAAGTACTCCAGTCATCGTTAATTATACGCAGTGGTGATTTATCATAGAAGTCGTCGATTACAACAATTTGAATGTTCCAGTCAGCATTAATTATGAACCAGGCGTGATTTATCATAAGTTTTAAAGGCATTTATTCTTCGTTTATAAAATGTTCTAATTCGTCGTTTACAATTGAATTGCTTTCTTCAACAATAAAAGCAGACTTTGATTCTTATAATTTAAGTGTTCCAGACTTCGTTAAATATGAATCAGTCTTGATTTATCATAGGTATATAAATGTCTACACTTCGTGTACCAGCTGTTCCAGTTCTTCGTTAACAACTCAATTAGTTGTTTCATCATATGCCAACACTTCGTGTACTTCAACAATAGTCTGTACCAGTTTGTAATCAGTATTGAATTAAAAGGAAATTCTCAAGAGCCGAATCGAAGTTTTTTATCGTTATGAAAGTTGATGCTCCTTCAACCCTTAATCTTCAATTCCACAATACAGTCCACTAAGAAGCAATCATTTTGGTCCTTCGAGCCGGATATATACGCAGCTCGTCTCAAAATAACTTCGGAAGAAATAAGACCAACCAACGTTTTTGGATAATTTAAGGTACCATTTAGTATAATTTATAAGTAACTTAATTATTTAAATTTTCGTCAAATATCATTAACATTATGCATTTCTCTAGCATTTATATTGTCATTGTTTATTAACACGACTTGCGTGATCATATAATCGTGATTTTTTCGGGACATTCACTACTACGGGGTGTACAATATCGCTCAGTCGATTGTTTATTTGTCTATGGTGGATGACTTGTCGGATTGTTCCATTCTATTGACATATTCCGTTCTGAACAATGTTCATCCGTTTTTCTCTTCGATATTAATTTTCCATAGGTTAACATGCCGGATTCCCCTGACGTACACCTCTTGAAAAAACAACGTCGTACAAAATCTCGTGATACCTGAATGGAATTTGAATTCCAAAATAATTTTGTTGTCATCGTTAATATTTTTAAAAAAATCTTTATACATCTCGTCGTATTCTAATGGAATTTGAATTCCAAAATAAATTTCTTATTTTCATTAATATTTTAATTCAGTTCGTCGTACTTTAATGGAATTTGAGTTCCAAATAAATTTGTTGTCGTCGCTACTATGTTGCAAATCGTCATTCATTTTTCGTCGTGCCTTATTGGAATTCGATTGTTCGTTAATAATTGGAGTCATTATTCGTTTCGTCGTACTTAGTAGAATGTGATCTCCAGATATAATTGTTGTCTTCGTTAATATGTTCAAAATCGTTATTCGTTTTTCGTCGTACCTTGTTGGAATGCGATTTTCGTTAATAGTTGGAGTCACTATTCGTTTTCGTCGTACTTAGTAGAATGTGATTTCCAGATACAATTGTTGTCTTCGTTAATATTTTGGAAAATCGTTCTGTCGTATTTTTAAATCATTCGTCGTACCTTATTAGATTAATTGTTATTTTTAGGATTCTGTTATATTATGTATTATATTCATCGGATTCTAGTAGATTAAATAGCATATTCATCGGATGTTCCAATATTAAATTACCAATTTATTCATCGGATCATTTCAAAATCACCGTTTTTAGGTGTCGAGTAATTAATTATTTAATCCACATCGTTCGTCAATCAACATGGAAGTTTTGATATTGGTTTGTCCAACATTCGCTGGTATTTGGATGTGTTAGCTTCATTAATTTTTCGTCGTTCTCCTTGTTGCTATCATAATTCCAACAGATGTTCACTCTTGTCTCATTCTTCGTTACCTTGGCAGAGTGTGTCTGACAGCCCACTTTCGTCATATAGTCGTTGAGACAAAATCAAACAATTTTTCCAATGTTAACCAATGTGTCCTTGCAAAATGGCTAACATGCCTCATTTGTATTTAGTAGTATTCGTCATTAGAATTCGTTTTAATTCAATATTTGGTAGTTAATGGTTCGGTAGTATCTTAAGCCGTTATAGGTTTTAATTATAATTTAATAAAATGTTTGTCTTCAGTAGGAATTAAAGTCATTAGTTATTTTCACGCGTCTTTCGTCTAGTTTATGTTACAAACCGAAAATGATTTCGTTTGAATTAGAATTTTATATTTTGTCATTTCCGTCTGCCAAATTGATAATTCAGGTTGTAGCACCGAGCTTTAATCGTTGACATTTAACTTTTGCAGGCCCCCTCTATTAGCTCAAGATGCGTGCTCAAATACAACTGACAAATGGTTCATATGCATGTTCGCGTATTTCGTCTCAAAGCAGTCCAGTTGGAAATCGGTATTAACTCATCAGCTGATCCTTTTAGAGCTTGGTTTCGTCGTATGTATGGTATCACGTAACGGATTGTGATGTTTTTAAAAATTCTGCTTCCACAACATTGCCAACTTCATTGAAGCTCGTAATCTTCAGCATATCCAACAAGCAGCATTCATGTGGTCTACCCTTCGTCACAGAGTGTGTCCGACAACCCAATTTCGTTGTACAATCGTTGTGTCATTTAAATTGAGCCTATTGTCATTTCCATTAACCCAGCTGAATCCATTCTGAAACGCTCAGTAGCACGAATCAGCGTAATCTCACATCTTGATGTTGAAGATTTGCAGCAGTTTGTTGTATCAAGTAATTACAAACTAGTGGTGGTTTATATTTCACTAATTAATATTTGCAATCGTCCACGTAACTCAAGCAACAATGTTCTGCGACCAGTCTGTTCAGTCTGACAAGTCACTCACCTCGACTACAGTGATCCCTGAATATTCATACACTTAAAATTTACTTTAGTTGCTGTCCGTAACTGGTTTTAAGGGATTACGTAATTGCAACCATGTCGCAGCCTGGACCGTTTCATTTTGTTAAAGTAAATACTTTAAGGTCGCCAGTATGTTCACGCATTATCGTGAATTGTTAAATAGTTTACCTGAAAAATCAAAATATTTTAAATTAGAATCAAAACAAAACCAATTAAAGATTTATAAAATTATGCAAAACATTACCAAAACAATCCTTTTGAAATGTCAACGAAACTTTCAATTTTGAATTGACGTGTTCAGTATATTTTGATCATTCATTCGATATTTTCAATTTTCACATTGAATTTATGTGTTCGTTATTCTATATTATTAATTCGATAGTTTCGAGATCGTTGGTAAACTTGACAGCTGTGATTTGTAGAGTTTTGGCTTTCTATATAATGGACTGTTTTGGTAGTTTTGCTCTCTTATTCTTCGAATCGATACCTGAATATCAAGACTGTGTTTTTATTGTGAAAAATAAAATTGTAAATTAATGTAACAAATAAATTAGTTAATTGTTAAAATAAAGTTAAATTAATTTGTAAATCGTACAATGGAAATACTTGGTGTTTTCAATTAAAATATCATCGTAGTATTGGATGATTAACAAAGGGTTGATGAAATCACGCTGTCTCTCCGCCATTGTTAAGCAACAAACAAAACCGAAAAGCTAAGTATTCTCTAATTATTTCCGTGTCATCTTGTGGTATATAAAAATTACTTGTTCCAGTTATCATTAATTATAAAGCAGTCGTGATTTATCATAGAATTCGTCGATTACAACAATTTTAACAAATTAAATGTTCCAGTCATTGTCAAATATAAATTGTTAAATATAAGCAAGATTCTTCGTTATGCAATTTGAGTGTTCCAGTCATCGTTAATGTGAACCAGTCTTGATGTATCATAAGTTTTAAAGGACATTTATTCTTCGTTTATAAAATGTTCAAATTCTTCGTTTACAATTAAATTGTTTACCTCATCATATTAGCAAGATTCATTGATTACAATAATTTAAGTACTCCAGTCATCGTTAATTATACGCAGTGGTGATTTATCATAGAATTCGTCGATTACAACAATTTGAATGTTCCAGTCAGCATTAATTATGAACCAGGCGTGATTTATCATAAGTTTTAAAGCAAGATTCATCGATTACAATAATTTAAGTACTCCAGTCATCGTTGATTATAAAGCAGTCGTGATTTATCATAGAATTCATCGATTACAACAATTTTAAGTATTCCAGTCATCGTTAAATATAAAACATCAAGCAGTCTTGATGTATCATAAGTTTTAAAGGACATTTATTCTTCGTTTATAAAATGTTCAAATTCTTCGTTTACAATTAAATTGTTTACTTCATCATATTAGCAAGATTCATTGATTACAATAATTTAAGTACTCCAGTCATCGTTGATTATAAAGCAGTCGTGATTTATCATAGAATTCATCGATTACAACATTTTTAAGTATTCCAGTCATCGTTAAATATAAAACATCAAGCAGTCTTGATGTATCATAAGTTGACGACATTTACTCTTCGTTTATGAAATGTTCTGATTCTTCGTTTACTATTGAATCACTTGCTTCATCAACATGAGCGGAAGTCATCGATTACAGCAATTTAAGTATTCCAGTCATCATTAATTGTGAAGCAGTTTGATGTATTATTAGTTTAAGGGCATTTATTCTTCGGTTACAAAATGTTCTAATTCGTCGTTTACAATTGAATTGTTCAAATTAAATGTTCCAGTCATTGTCAAACATAAATTGTTGAATATAAGCAAGATTCTTCGTTTATGCAATTTGAGTGTTCCAGTCATCGTTAATGTGAACCAGTCTTGATGTATCATAAGTTTTAAAGGACATTTATTCTTCGTTTATAAAATGTTCAAATTCTTCGTTTACAATTAAATTGTTTGCTTCAACATATAAGCAAGATTCATCGATTACAATAATTTAAGTACTCCAGTCATCGTTAATTATACGCAGTGGTGATTTATCATAGAAGTCGTCGATTACAACAATTTGAATGTTCCAGTCAGCATTAATTATGAACCAGGCGTGATTTATCATAAGTTTTAAAGGCATTTATTCTTCGTTTATAAAATGTTCTAATTCGTCGTTACAATTGAATTGCTTTCTTCAACAATAAAAGCAGACTTTGATTCTTATAATTTAAGTGTTCCAGACTTCGTTAAATATGAATCAGTCTTGATTTATCATAGGTATATAAATGTCTACACTTCGTGTACCAGCTGTTCCAGTTCTTCGTTAACAACTCAATTAGTTGTTTCATCATATGCCAACACTTCGTGTACTTCAACAATAGTCTGTACCAGTTTGTAATCAGTATTGAATTAAAAGGAAATTCTCAAGAGCCGAATCGAAGTTTTTTATCGTTATGAAAGTTGATGCTCCTTCAACCCTTAATCTTCAATTCCACAATACAGTCCACTAAGAAGCAATCAATATTATTATTATTAAAAAAAAAAAAAAATTATTATTATATCAAATATCAAGCTGCTCCGTCAGCGCATTTCAATATAAAATAATAAAACTAAATTAAAACAGATATAAAAATATCACAGTAGTGCATAGGAGTTCAATACAGAACTACATAAATGTACTCGTTATAGTGAACCAATATTAAATATATAATAAATGTTGTAACAGTAGTGCTGGTGTTTTATTAAGTGAATACCCTTAGGAACATTCAAAGTCCAGAACATGGACAAAACATGGCGACCGTGACAGATTCCTGTCTGATTCCCAGGAATTGACCATCGGAAAAAACTGTGAGTAGAAATTTCATTATTTGGTGTATTAGTGCAGTAATATGTGTATCAAAACTTTAGTGTTAAAGTCTTTTTTTTTAAAGTAAATTTAAACAAATTTTTTTTATTAAAGTAAATTTTTGATAAGTGAGTTTTTCCGAGAAATAAAAATTAAATAAAAATTTTTGTAATATAAATTTCATAATAAAAATTTTTTTTATCAAATCATTAACATAAAAAATGGAATGTTCAAACAAATAACCAAATAAAATCTAATAATAAAAGCATCGAATTTTAGTTCTATTCGAAATAGTTTAAAAAATCTCGTACACAAACCGTATAATATATTAATGTTTTTAGTACTACTCGAAAAAGTTTAAAAAAAAAAAATCTCGTACGCAAACCGTATAATATATTAAAGTTTTTAGTACTACTCGAAAAGTTTAAAAATCCCGTACGCAAACCACATAATATATTAAACATATTAATACTAAATACAGGTTTATATACCGATGTATACACATTTGAAAATAAGTTTTTCAAATGAAAATTTTTTTTTAGATAGAAATAGAAGGTATAAAATGCGTCAATATATATATTTTTTTTTAAAAAACCGAAAATAAAGGAAAATAATTTTATTTTAATTTTCTCTACAATAAAATCAATTGAAATTTTTTTTTTAAATTAAAGTTATAAAATTTTTAATTTTAAATTAATAAGTTTTTTTTTTACAAAAAAAAAAAAAAAACAAAATCAAAACCGAAATAACAAAAATTCGACGGTAAAGAATAAAATTTTGAATAAAAGTTAAAATGGGCAGTTCAAATACAAAACAGTCTGAGCAAACGTCTACAGGCCAAGTGAATAACAATTTGAAAATTGACGCAGAAGATACGATCAATGTTTATAGCACAGAGTTGTTAGTGCTAGTTGCCATTATATGCGCAATAAAAATTATAGAATTAATTTTCGTAATTTACGATAGACATCGCAGAAGCCTGAAGCGCAGGTATGCATCAACTCTACATGTATAAATCAATAATTTTTTTTTTTTAAAAAAAATTTTTTTTTCTATATTGACATATTTACGTAAAATTTTTCTGCATAATAATAATAATAAAAATAAATTTATGTAATTTAAACTGAAATCTGAAATTGAACCATTAATAATAATAAAAAAAAAAAAACAAAAACGTAATTTTATGTTGTTTTATTTACTTTTACATAATAATAATCTTTTTTGAAAGCAATTTTTTTTTAACAAACAATTTTAACAAATTCGTATGAGCGACGAAAAATTAAATGAATTTAGAGAAATATTAAAAAAAAAATTAGCTTCTTATGAGAAAGCAAAGCGACAAAAGAAACAATATTTGTATATAGAACTGGAAATCAAAAACATACAAGAAACCATATCAAGATTAGAAAAAGATTTATTTCTCCAACCAATAAAAAATTTTGAAGAAAACACAATGACATCGCAAAAAGCAACAGAGGTTATTGACTTAGTGTCAAAAATTTTAAGAGACGACTACGATGGGAATCCTCTTCAATTAGGTAGTATAATCATTGGCGTAACTAGGAAATCGTTCTAGGGTGGGCCTGGCCCCCTAATATTGCTGAGTAAAATAATTAATAAATTTTCCATTTTTATTTCTTTCTTTTAATACATAACGCGTGTGTCAATTTGAAGTTTATTTTCAAATTTACTATCAATTATATTTTTTTCTAGGTTATTTATGTTAGGTTAGTATGCAGTAACTGTCACCAAAAATACAACATCAGGACGACATAGTAAGACCAAAATAAGTAGGTTGTGATACCAAAGAATCTCGTTCCCCGACTCGAACTATTTGGAGCTTCTCATGAAGCTAAGTATTTGCGTGAGTTTATAATTACCCAGGTCGGTAAGAGTTTTAGATGTGTGCGTTCCAAGAGTTTTCCGTAAAAAAGGCGAATGCTAGACACGTGCAAAGTAGATGACCTTACAACTCCTTCAATCAGTACTTGGGTGCTCTCCAAGGATTCAGTAACCAGTGATGACTTTACCAATGAACTAATATTCTGCCTACTCAAGGATATAAGTTCTTTGGAACGCTGCAGGTCTAGTGTGGCAAAGATTAGCCTTCTTATCCTGCAGCTAATTTTGTTTGACTACCGCCCTATAGGTTACGCATTTACCCCTGTCATAAGTTAGTTATTTGAGAGGGGCAAACGACCCGCTTAGAGCTTCCATTTCTTGTAGAATATCGAGTTCAGTCCCTTGCTTAGCAAATGCTTCCGTTATATAGTAGCCCTTAACGCCACTGTAACCCGGCACCGTTAGAATATGAACGGTAAAGTTAACGGTGTTTAGTGTCACTTTTGATGCCGTTGCTACTACATCTACTGATTTTAAAGCAGTTATTTATGTTTATATTTAGATATATGTTTGTGTAAATAATTAATCTTTAAATCATAAAATAAAAGAAAAAATATTCTTTTTAAAACCGACATTTTTGGCAAATTAAAATTGAAAAAAATCATATAAAATTATATATTGTATTATAAATTATAAATCCTTACTTAGTAACTTTCAAACAAACAAAAATTATACAAAATCGATATTCCTAGTCTCTAAATTTCTTAACATATTTTGAGGCACCCTGTGTCAAAGCTATTAAAAAAATAAAAATTAGTCCAAAAATAACAATTCATTGTTTACAGTAATCACACAGTCCCCCAACCATTTAATGCAGTACTGTGCACAACGATCTTCATTTTTAGCCATACAAAATTCATATAATTCCAGAAATAAATCCATCAGACTTCGAATTACGCCATCAATTTGCTAATAGCGATGCAAAAAAACTTGAAACTACGAGTAGTGTTGGTGTTTCGGTGTGGTTTTAGGTAGGGTGACCAGATATTTCAAATCAGAAAAGAGTATAGAAACTGAAATAGTACCTCATAATCATATACCCCATATGGAAGCACACTAGAAGAGGTCGACTTAATTTTTAAATTAAAAATAAAACAGTTGAGTTTTAAATTTTGGCTTGTAGTTCAATCTTTATTTCACGAATAACATTGGTTACATTTATTAAAACTAAAATAATTTCTTTTGGTTTATCACATTAAATACAGAAAATTCATACTCTGTATCAATTAAAAATATATTAAATAAAAAATACTATAAAATGGTAAATTAAGATTTTAATAATAATTAAAGGTATTTTTCACTGCTGGCACTTTTTGCTAGCAATTCGGTCTCTAATTTGATTGCTTCCATAAATTCACTGCAAGACATTTTTATATTATTCTTGATCATCATAACGTTCTCTAGGGATTTGACTGTTAATTGACTTTTCTCTTTCGTCCAATAGCCATTTATGGTACTAAAAATTCTTTCACAGTCAGAATTAGTGCCTGGGCGATATAAAAAAAATCTATAATCTCCTCAATTCCAGCTAAATTAGGTTGATTGATTCTAACTGTTTTGATGATAAAACTCCATTTCTGAAATATGGAAACGTTCAACGTATTCCATTCTGATTCCATTCCACTATTTTGTAATATATTTTCCGTAAAAAATAAAATTTGTAAAAGAGTATATTTAACACATTTTGCTTAAAAAAAGAGTAAAGAGTAAAACCTGTTCGAAAAAAGTATAATACTCTTTAAAAGAGTACATCTGGTCACCCTATTTTAGGTCTTATGGAGAAAGGAGACCGTATTTTTTAAAACGAAGTCTATATTGTTTTTATTGCGATGTTTTTCGTTGAACAAATTGGAAGGATTGGTTTTCCAAAAATTGAGAATTCATTTGAAATTCTGACATCTGATCTGACACGTCACATGTTGGAAAGAAAATGTTTTCTCTTTTAAACTTAACTGGTGAACCAATAAGATAAGCGACCATTTTGTAGATACTTTTGTGGCAGTATTATTGGTAGTACTTATTAAATTGAAATGAAGATCAGTGATATGAGCTGTAAAATTTTTTTTCATACTTGTCAATAAATAGTTCAATTTGGTTTATTTCTAATACTTTAATGGTAGGTGGTTTTTTCTATCGAGATGATCATATATCACAAATAAAAAACAAATAATTTAATTAAATATTGATGCTAACGTTTTGAAATAATTTTGAACAGCATTTTCTTTAGTTCCCTAACTGTTATATGCTTCATGAGCTTCGTGTTCTAGGGGGGGCCAACATTCGTCTAGAGGGGGCCGGGCCCTCTGGGCCCCTACCTAGTTACGCCTATGAGTATAATAGACAAATTAAACATCTTAGTATTACCAATAACTCACGCTGATAATCAGCAACTGTTAACAAATCTGGTTAAGGCCAAGCTAACAACAAAGGCAAGAGAGTCAACCGCGGAGTGTAAATCCATAACAGAAATAATCGAGAAACTAAAACAAAGTTGTAAGGGTCAACCCTCTTGGATGATCAATACAACAATGGAAGGATTAAAAAGCGGAAATAAGGACAAATATGTAAAGGATTTGAGTGAGTTAACAGATAAGTTGAAAAACGCATATATAAGCGAAGGAGTTAGCCAAACAACTGCTACGCAGTACGTAGTCCATGCTGCTGTGAAAAATATAAAACAAAATTACGCAAATGATGTTATATTACAAAGTGCCTTGTCAAGTGAATTCAGCGATATGGATCAACTCATACATAGGTTCCAGTCATTATCTAACGAAAGAAATGCTCAAATTTTATCTTTCAGAGGTAGACAAGTAAATACGCAGAGAAACAAATATCAAAATTTTAATAGAAATTTCAGCTATGACCGCAACAATAATAACAATTTTAATAGATTTCAGAACAACAATAATAATAATAATAATTTTAGAAGATTTCAGATAAATAATAACAGAAATTTTAATAGTAAAAATAGATTTGGTAACCGGTATAATAATAAAAATAATAATAACCAAAATAATATAGGTAGTCAGCAGAGCTACAACGTAAGGAACATGAGGACTCGAATGATAGAATTTAACGAGTCGGGAAACGAAGCAGACCTCGGTGCACAGGGGAATGTTTAAAAATTTTAACAATTAACCTTAATTTTTGTCATTTTTGTAATTTTAAACTAAATAATATAAACAAAGCTAATGTAAGTTTTCTTTTAGATACCGGAGCAGATGTGTCATTGTTGAAATACAATGATAGTTTTAAAAATTTAATTAATTATAATAATAAAATTTTATTAAAAGGAATTTCAGATAAAAAATTGAAAACAGTAGGTACCATTTCGATTGAAATTTGTTCAAACAATTATGCAATTAAACATGAGTTTCATATAGTTCAAAGCGACTTTCCAATACCAACGTCAGGTATTTTAGGTAGAGACTTTTTCACCAAATTTTCATGTAACATAAGTTACGACGATTTCACATTAGAAATCAATGAACGACATATATCATTCAGAATTCCGATCTTATCAGGTACGGATACCGATACAATTTTCATACCGCCTAGATGCGAAACAATAAAAAGACTATCAAATGTAAAAATTTTAAATGATTCAGTTGTTCAACAGGGAGAATTAATCCCTGGTGTGCTCATAGGTAGAGCTATTATAAATCAAAATAAACCGTATGTGCAGTTAATAAATACAAATAATTATGGAGTAGAAATTAAACAATCTTCTATTGTTTTAGAACCTTTAGACGATTTTCACGTCTATCATTTTAATAAAAAAGAAATTCTAAATACAGCTGAAAAAACAAAAGAAATTCTTGAAAAAGTAGAACGGAATAATAAAATTATCGATTCAAATATTAATCGACACATACAAACGCTTATTTCACAATATGTAGATATTTTTGCAAGTGATTCTGAAAAACTAACTGTAAATAACTTTTATACTCAAAACATCCAAATTAAGGATGATATTCCAGTATATACTAAGTCCTATAGGCTGCCACATTCCCAAAAACAAGAAATCAATAGTCAAGTAGCTAAAATGCTTGAAAATGATATCATCGAGCCTTCTATTTCAAGCTTCAATAGTCCAATTCTTCTTGTTCCAAAAAAGTCAAATGACAATAACGAAAAATTTCGTCTTGTTGTAGACTTCAGAAACATTAACAAAAAAGCAGACAAATTTCCTTTACCAAGAATTGATGACATTTTAGATCAGCTGGGTAGAGCTAAATATTTCAGTGTGGTAGATCTTCAGTCAGGATTTCATCAAATCCCATTGGATGATAAATCTAGAAACATAACATCGTTCAGTACAGATTCAGGTTCATATAGGTATACTAGATTACCTTTCGGACTATCTATTAGTCCAAACTCTTTCCAAAGGATGATGACATTAGCTTTTGCTAATATATCGCCTATGCGAGCGTTCGTTTATATGGACGATTTAGTAGTCTACGGGTGCTCGGTAAAGCATCATTTACAAAATTTAGAATTAGTATTCAAAGCATGTCGAGAAAAGAATTTAAAGCTGAATCCGGACAAATGTAATTTTTTCAAAACGGAAGTGACATATTTAGGTCACACATGCACAGATAAAGGAATAACAATAGACAAATCAAAATTTGATATTTTAAAAAATTATCCAATTCCTAAAAACGCGGATGAAACTAAACGTTTCGTAGCTTTCGCTAACTATTACAGAAGATTTATAAAAAATTTTGCTCATATGTCAAGTCCATTAAATAAACTTACGAGAAAGAATAATACATTTAAATGGGAAAAAGAAGAAAGTCAAGCTTTTGATAAGATAAAAAATTGCCTAACAAAAATGCCAATGTTACAATACCCTGATTTCTCTAAACAATTTATAATTACTACAGATGCAAGCAACACTGCTTGTGGAGCTGTTTTAAGTCAAACGCATAATAATGTCGATTTGCCGATAGTTTTTGCATCGAAAGCATTTACAAAAGGAGAATCAAATAAATCTACTATAGAAAAAGAGTTAACAGCCATACATTGGGCAGTTAGATATTTTCGACCATACATATATGGTACAAAATTTCTAATCAAATCAGATCATAAACCGTTAGTTTACATGTACTCATTAAAAAATCCATCATCAAAATTAACTCGAATGAGATTGGATTTAGAGGAATATGATTTTGATATAGAATATTTAAAAGGAGAAGCAAACGTCGTAGCAGACGCTTTGTCAAGAATTAGCATAGATAATCTAAAAGAAATTCGAATGGTCCAAACGAGATCAACTACAAAAAAGTTAAGTAGTAATGAAAATAATAATAAAAGCAATTCTGACATTAATAATATTAATGATAAAAGTAATAAAAGTAACAATAGTAGAATTCAAAATAAAGTAGAAACAATAAATAATAACATAATTAATGATAATATAAAAAATAGTAATGATAATTGTAAAGTAATTGAGAATTTTAATAATAGAAATTTAAAAGGTATACCTATAGTAATAACAGAATTAAATGAAAATGATATCAAAGTAAAAGTAATAAAAAATAAAAGAATTCTATATGAAAATAAATATAATTATAATCGAGGAGGTAAGACATCTACTAAGGTGGATAGTCGCGAAAGTGCCGAGATTGATAAAATGAAATTAATAAGAAATGAAAGAAATTTGTATGAAAGTAATAATTGTTATAATCAAGGATATAAGACATCTACTAAGGTGGATAGTCGCGAAAATACCGAGATTGATAACGTAAGTTTTCACGAGGAATTTAATAAGTTAAATGTCCGCGAAAGTGAAGATAAGGAAAATATTGAAAATATTAATGAAAAAATAGAATTTTTAAAACGTTTGTTTAAAGACCTGAATGAGTTCAGCGTCACGAAAAATATATATTGTTTAAAAATCGCGCGTAATGATAGAATTTTTAGAAAAATTAATTTAGAAACATTTATAAACCTAGGTAATAAAGTACTTAATGACGTCAAAATAATCATTTTTAAAAAACCAGTAAAAATAAGTGTAGAAGAAGAAAAAGCAAAAATAATCAAGTTATATCACGATGATCCAATCACAGGAGGTCATACAGGCATAAGAAGAACGTACATGAAAATAGCAGAAAAATTCAACTGGCCTTACTTAAAAACGCAAGTGGCAGACTATGTTAAAAATTGTAACAAGTGCAAAATCAACAAAGCAAAGCAATATCACAAAGAGGAGTTAACATTAACAAAAACTCCTGAAGAACCCTTCCATACTATACAGATAGACACAATCGGACCTATAGAAACAAGCAGTCAAGGTAACAAGTATGCAGTAACATTGCAGTGTGAATTAACCAAGTACGTAGTAATTCTACCAATACCGGATAAAACGGCAAAAGCAGTAGCAGATACAATATTTAATAACTTTATATTAACCTATGGAAACTTCACAATAGTAAAAACAGATCTTGGTACAGAATATGTAAATGAGATATTCGCAGGATTAAAAGACCTGCTGGGTTTTCAACACTTTACGTCCACAGCATATCATCATCAAACACTTGGAGTAATAGAACGAAACCATAGAGAATTTAACACCTATCTGAGAAACTACTTGAAAAACGACTATTACGCAGATTGGGACAAATGGTCAAACATTTATTCATTTTTTTACAACACTCAACCTAGTATAGTACATAGCTATACACCGTATGAACTAGTTTTCGGCAGAGAAGCAAAATTAATTCCTACATCAGCCAATATAGAACCAGTGTATAATCTTGAGGATTACAGTAAAAATCTAAAGTACAAACTACAATATGCTAGTCAACAAGCTAGAAATTTTTTAGACATTGCTAAACTGCAGCAGAAAACAGCTTATGATAAGAAATCAAAACCACAAAATTTTAAAATAGGTGACGAGGTAGTTACATTGAATAATACAGCTAAAACGAAATTCGAGAAAAGATATTTAGGACCATGGAAAATTATAGAATTATTGGAAAACAACAATGTCAAAGTAAGAGATACAAGTAATAACAGCATAAAAATTTTGCATAAAGATAATTTATTTAAAGTATGAACCGGAATATCGATTACAAACACTTATTATTTTGCTAAAACTGGAAAAGAAAAAGAAAAAGAGAATAAATGAATATAAATGATTATGAATAAATAATTATAATTAATATTAATTAATTTTATATAAATAGGGAATCTCAAAGCTTCCATATAATTAATTTTATACAAACATAATAATTTGAAAAAAAAATATATTATTAATTTTATATAAGTTTATAAAATACATAAAGATAATTTCAAAAACATGTAATTAAATTTTTTTTATATATGAATAGATACAAATATAATATATTAAAATTAAACTTTATGAATTTATTACAAGATATTTAAAGAAAAAGAAAAAATTAAAATTTTTACGCTAGAACGCTTACTGTTTGCTTCATATTTTTAATAATTGCTAATAATAATATTAATTTACAATAAATTTTTCTATTATAGAATGTTAACTTTAAAACTCTAGTAATTCAAAAAAAAAATGAAAAGAATGATCGAATTGATATTAAATTTTTTTTTGTATATGTATTTTGTTAAAAATGAGGAATGCACTGCAATCTTTTAAAAGGGGTGGTATCCTGAGATCATTTCAATGTTAAACCAAATGAAAAAAAAAAAATAATAATTAAACAAAATTTAAATAATTTAAACAAAAATAAATTTAAAAATTATACAAAAAAAAAGGGAACTTCTCTCAAATATCAACTAAAATTGTATAAGTGTGATTGAATTAAATTAATGTCAAGTAGAATACTTACGAATTTAGAAATGTCTAGGGCCCAGAATATTTCTGAATTGGTAACGAATCAAAATTCTTAAACCTAATTAGTAACAGTTTAACCTCATACTAAATGACGCGTACGTCATTCTTTTAAAAAGGGAGGTGTAGTGATCATAAGGGTATCACTGTATCCAATACATGAAATGCTGTATAAGCATTTCATCGTTATTTTATATATCAAATATCAAGCTGCTCCGTCAGCGCATTTCAATATAAAATAATAAAACTAAATTAAAACAGATATAAAAATATCACAGTAGTGCATAGGAGTTCAATAAAGAACTACATAAATGTACTCGTTATAGTGAACCAATATTAAATATATAATAAATGTTGTAACAGTAGTGCTGGTGTTTTATTAAGTGAATACCCTTAGGAACATTCAAAGTCCAGAACATGGACAAAACAAATGTCAAGCGTGTCAAAAAATGATTTCATTGATTTTTTTAGCCAATTTTTTGGGGAAAAAAATGTAGCTGTTTTTATGACGTAAATGTAGTTGAAAATGAATTTGGACATGGAAATTTTTTAATATGTTATAGTTTTTAAATTTTTTTTGGAATTTTGAAAAAAGGTTGTATTTTTGATTTTGTAATAATTTTTGCAATAATTTTAGAATTTTGGAAAAAGTTTTAAGTTTTGATTTTGTAAGAATTTTTGGAATATTTTTGGAATTTTGAAAAAAGTTTCAATTTTTGATTTTGTAATAATTTTTGGAATATTTTTAGAATGTTGAAAAAAGTTTGATTTTATTATAATTTTTACAATATTTTTGGAATTTTGAAAGAAATATGAATTTGTGATTTTGTTATATTTTCTCGAATCGCTAAATTGAAGGTTTTTGAATAGTTTGCTGAAAATATAATTAAAAATGAAATTGGACATGGACATTTTTGAATTTGTTATAGATTTTTGAATATTTTTGGAATTTTGAAAAAGTTTCAATTTTTGATTTTGTAAGAATTTTTGGAATATTTTTAGAATTTTGAAAAATTTTAAATTTTTGATTTAATTTTAATTTTTATAATTTTGGAAAAAGTTTCAATTTTTGATATTGTTATAATTTTTGTAATATTTTTAGAGTTTTGGAAAAAGTTTGAATTTTTGAATTTTTAAGAATTTTTGGAATATTATTAGAATTTAGAAAAAGTTTAAATATTTGATTTTATTCTAGTTTTTGGAATATTTATGGAATTTTGAAAAAAGTTTCAATTTTTGATTTTGTATAATTTTTGCAATATTTTCAGAATTTTTGAAAAAAGTTTAATCTTTGATTTTGTAATAATTTTTGGAATATTTTTAGAATTTTGAAAAAAGTTTGATTTTATTCAATTTTTACAATATTTTTGGAATTTCGAAAGAAATATGAATTTGTGATTTTGTAATATTTTCTCGAAACGCTAAATGGAGAGGTTTTTGAGTAGTTTGCTGATTGTATCATCTTTTTACTAAATTTTGCTAATTTATGATCTGTTATAATTTTCCGGCATCGTATTGATGTTTCGTGTTAGTTTTGTAATAAAATTCTAAACAGAGATTAAAAAAAATACTTGGACTTTAACAAAGAGTTATGTTTGATATACATCGCTGCCCAAAACTAAAAACCATGTCCTCAGTTTTTTGCCGAAAACTATATCAAAAACCTTAACCCAGACCGAAGTCTTGATATCTCAGAGCTGTGAGATTTCAGCCCCTCCATATTTTTATTTTAAAATCTGATTGTCACGATATCTTATTATGAACAAGAACGATGAGAAAAGACTTGCCTTAGACCGACACACACAACGTTGCCAGATTTTCTTACTGCAAATGGCGGTTAGCTTTTCGGTGTATGCAGCAGATTTTATAAATTTTTAAATTGAATATTTACGTCTGATTGCCGGTGACACCGCTTCTTTTTGGGCTCAAAAAATCATAAATCGCACAGAAAAACTGAACGAAAGTTTTTTTTTCGGATGTCTTTGCAAGAACATTCTGAATTTTTAATTTTTCTAACAAATTTTGATACTTCCGCCGAATATAACATAGAGTGAATGATAACTTTGAAATTGATTATTTCGCGAAAATTGTCGTTGAGATCTAAATTTTTTGATTCCAATCGATGCAGGAACGTTTATTCTGTAATATATTTTAAAATCCGACGTAAATCTTTGATTTCATAAATGTTATATACATCCTTAAATGATTAGATTTTAGTTTGAAAGTTTTAACATTTGCTATTATCTAGGGCTATTATTTTGAAAAGTGCATCGAAAAAAAATCGTCTATTATCAAAAAATCTGAAATTTTGATATATTGTTGATATTTACGAAAGAAAAATAGTATACTATAATGCAAGGACGAAAAGCTACGGTCTTAGAACGTATGTGGAGTTTGTAAATCGTGGCGCTGGCCGAGATCGGCTTTATCGTTAATTTTAAATCACGTCCGGACGTCATACACTATTTTTTATTCGCCGCAAGAAAAATATTTGAAATATATTGTTGAATGAAAAAGTGATTTCGGGATTTTTTTTTGAGTACTCTAAATCGGAGTTATGCGCGTGTGAATTTTTGAGGCTTTTTCACGATGTTTGGTTACGGTGTCAAGTTTTGGTAATAGATCCCACAAATTTAATGCGATTTAGGTATATTTTTTGCAAGCAAGGGGAAAAATAGTTTAATAATCGAAATAAGTAAGTTGGAAATCAATAATTTTTCTTTTTTTCTGCTAGGTGGAGCGCTAAACCTTGGTTTACTACAAAGCTCACATCATATCTCAAAAATCGTCCTATTTTGTTTTTCAAAAATTATAAAGTTAACACATGCAGCTATGAAATTACAAAATAGTAGATTTTTATACAAGTGGTGAAAACGTTTTTACCACGCGTAGAAAACGCTATTTTTTCTACGCTTGTAAATATAAATGATAATATTTAAAAATTCATCTACTAAAAACTTACAAAACGACATATCTAAATTTGACTGTGTAAAAAATAAACAAGATTGTATTTGTATTATAGCATTTTTACCAATGTAAAACAATGTTATTATTGTGTTCGCCTACAGATGGAATAATAACAGGCGAACACAATAATAACATTATTTTACACTAGTAAAAATGCGATATAAAAATGCAATCTTGTTTATTTTTTACACAGTCAAATTTAGATATGTCGTTTTGTAAGTTTTTAGTAGATGAATTTGACAATATGAATAATGAAAATAGCTAATATATTTTCTCTAAAAACTTTTACCGATATTACAGATATTTTTTTTACCGACTGGAAGCCATCGTTTAAAGTATAAATTTAAAAAATTGTATGTAAAGTTTCAATTAAAAGCAAAATAAAATAAATTTTTTAATAAAATTTATTTATTTATTTAATAAATTTTTTTTATTTTTTATTTGGCGGAAAGAACTCAAAGAATATATTTTATATCTAACAGTTAACTATCGGAGGAAAAAATTATACGATATATCTGATACAAATTTTATTTTATCGCTCCGATTTCTCCGATATAGAAAAAAAACACCCTCATTATTACTTTAATTAATTAATTAATTACACACAATTGATATATAGTGCAGTAACCAAACGTTTTCGGTTCTGAATTCTTTGAACCTTGACCAATTAACTTGAAATTTGCTGAACAGTTAAAAGATGACTAAAAAATCAAAGGTGATATAGCGATGATTTGCGCTTTTTCCCTGGGGGTAGATGCCACCCCTTCTCGGGGGTAGAATTTTTTTCACTCAAAATAACCCCGAAAATAGATAAAGCGACACATTTTAAGTCAAAATATTCTCAACCGTTTTTTTCCATAGAGCGATATTTTTCGAGTTATTCGCAATTAAAAACTTGCATTTTTCGATCAAATAAGCATGTTTTTTGACGGCTTTTCACACATAACTCAAAAACTTAGTCTTCCATCAAAAAAGTTAAAAAAAACAAAAATCAAGTTTAAAATGAAAAAGAAATTGGTTTTGGTATGAGTTTTGTAAGTCCAAAGCGAAAGAAGTTATAGCTCATTGAAGAGAATTATGTTTTTTTAACAACTTGGCTCGAAGTATTCAACGTTAAAAAATGGAAAGCGTTGAATTTTTCGGACAAAACTTCTAAAATATTTTTATAATGCTTAGCAATACCTTTAAAATAAGTACTGCTTTAAAATAAGTGTCCTTTAAAACTAAGCGAGTTACGATACAAAAACGGTGAGCAACTCGAATTTAAAAAAAAGAAAAAGAAGTGCGTAATCTTTACACGCTGTTGAAGTAAAACTTCTTTGGCCACTGCAGCAGGTATTACTAAAAATATAAAATATAAAATAAAATAGATATATCATAACATTTGAAATTTAGAGTTTCTTTCTAATATTCTTGATAATATAATTTGCAACAATGTGTAATAAAAAGTCATATTTACATGTTTTTCAAAGTCTTACAACGTATTACAAATTAAATTTCACGATGAATGCATGTCCACTTAATTTAACAATTGGTACAACAATTGATGCATTTTTCAAAAAATTTAGCAAATTTGTCATAAACCTCTAATTCGAAAACCTTCGACCGGAGTCGAAGTCGGAGTCGGAGTTGGAGTCGGAGTCGGAGTCGGAGTCGGAGTCGGAGTCGGAGTCGGAGTCGGAGTCGGAGTCGGAGTCGGAGTCGGAGTCGGAGTCGGAGTTGGAATCGGAGTCGGAGTCGGAGTCGGAGTCGGAGTCGGAGTCGGAGTCGGAGTCGGAGTCGGAGTCGGAGTCGGAGTCGGAGTCGGAGTCGGAGTCGGAGTCGGAGTCGGAGTCGGAGTCGGAGTCGGAGTCGGAGTCGGAGTCGGAGTCGGAGTCGGAGTCGGAGTCGGAGTCGGAGTCGGAGTCGGAGTCGGAGTCGGAGTCGGAGTCGGAGTCGGAGTCGGAGTCGGAGTCGGAGTCGGAGTCGGAGTCGGAGTCGGAGTCGGAGTCGGAGTCGGAGTCGGAGTCGGAGTCGGAGTCGGAGTCGGAGTCGGAGTCGGAAGTCGGAGTCGGAGTCGGAGTCGGAGTCGGAGTCGAGTCGGAGTCGGAGTCGGAGTCGGAGTCGGAGTCGGAGTCGGAGTCGGAGTCGGAGTCGGAGTCGGAGTCGGAGTCGGAGTCGGAGTCGGAGTCGGAGTCGGAGTCGGAGTCGGAGTCGGAGTCGGAGTCGGAGTCGGAGTCGGAGTCGGAGTCGGAGTCGGAGTCGGAGTCGGAGTCGGAGTCGGAGTCGGAGTCGGAGTCGGAGTCGGAGTCGGAGTCGGAGTCGGAGTCGGAGTCGGAGTCGGAGTCGGAGTCGGAGTCGGAGTCGGAGTCGGAGTCGGAGTCGGAGTCGGAGTCGGAGTCGGAGTCGGAGTCGGAGTCGGAGTCGGAGTCGGAGTCGGAGTCGGAGTCGGAGTCGGAGTCGGAGTCGGAGTCGGAGTCGGAGTCGGAGTCGGAGTCGGAGTCGGAGTCGGAGTCGGAGTCGGAGTCGGAGTCGGAGTCGGAGTCGGAGTCGGAGTCGGAGTCGGAGTCGGAGTCGGAGTCGGAGTCGGAGTCGGAGTCGGAGTCGGAGTCGGAGTCGGAGTCGGAGTCGGAGTCGGAGTAGGAGTCGGAGTCGGAGTCGGAGTCGGAGTCGGAGTCGGAGTCGGAGTCGGAGTCGGAGTCGGAGTCGGAGTCGGAGTCGGAGTCGGAGTCGGAGTCGGAGTCGGAGTCGGAGTCGGAGTCGGAGTCGGAGTCGGAGTCGGAGTCGGAGTCGGAGTCGGAGTCGGAGTCGGAGTCGGAGTCGGAGTCGGAGTCGGAGTCGGAGTCGGAGTCGGAGTCAGAGTCGGAGTCGGAGTTGGAGTCGGAGTCGGAGTTGGAGTCGGAGTCGGGGACGGAGTCAGAGTCGAAGTCGGAGTCGGACTCAGAGTCGGAGTCGGATTCGGAAAAAAATTAATTAATTAACACTGAGGAGTTGAAAAATCAAACCACATGTCCATTATGTATAAACTCTGTTACATATTCATATATTAAAATAATTCACTTGCAAAACAATGGTTTAAAATAAATAATTTCACAGTAGATATTATATAATGACAAGTACATTTTATCACATTATAATCAGTTGGCCAATGTATAATATCATGAAAATTATTTAATTTTAAGACTTGTCCAAATCTGACGGCAAATTCCATTTTTATCTGCTTGGTATCCATCTTTGCAAACGACTGGTGCTTCAATTACAATATACTGTAAAAAAGAAATTATTAAATTAGTATTAACATTTATGGTCTAATAAATAAAACGTAGTTACAGGCAGGATGCCAGTGTTAGATATCACTTTTTCTGTGTCATTGTTATCGATTGGCATTGCTACCATAGTTGCCAACACAATTAAAAACACAAAAACCGTAGAGCGCATTTTTAATAAACTTCTCCAACCAACTAATTACTAATGTGTCTTTAATTTAAAGCTTTTTTTAAATTCTGGAATTGTCGATTAACTTGCCATTTTATTTATACAACAAAAATTAGTACATTTTTTGAACAAAAATTCGTATATAATCATATTCTGAACAATACTTTGAATGAGGTTCAAAATGTGAATGAGTATGAGCGATGTAAATTAGCTTGAAAACATATTTCAAAATGTTTGTCCAAGTCAACAAATTTAATTATGAGTGGACAGCATAATATTAAAAATTCACCTGTTTTGGTGTTTTTGTCAGGTACGGAAGTATTTCTCTTCATCGAAAGAACCAATAAAAATAACAGAATAGGTTAGCTCCGTTCAAGGACAGAACAATTATTTTACCCTTTCAAAATTATAACCTAATATGTACTAAAAAAATTAACGCTTCATAATAACTCCAATTCAGTTAAACATATTAAATCAATTTAATCTAAAGATAAAGTTCTTTTAATATTTTTTTTATTCACCTACATATTAAAGTGTTACTTTATTGCTGTGATTTGCGGCCTTAAAGTGCCACTTTTTAACCATATATTTTGTTGTCATAGTTACATCAAAAAACGTTTGTATTTGTTCAAATTCTATAATAAATAGAAATTTTTATCAAAGCAACCTTTCGATTCCAAATTTCCTAATCCAATTAAAATATTTGTTATTCTTTGTCGTCATAGTTTGAAAAGAAATAACAAATAAAATAAAATAAAAAGAAATAACAAATATATTGGTCATATATTTAGTACATGTATTTGGTATTGGTCATATATTTCAAAATTTATAAAATTTTTAATTTTTATTTAGATTAACCAATTTTTTTTTTAAACATTTTGCATGCGGCGAATAAAAAATAGTATATGATGCACGGACGTAAGCCATTTTGGACTTAATATGGGTGCAAATCTCGGCTGGCGCCTCGATTCGTCAACTCCACATACGTCCAAAAACCTTAGCTTTACGTCCTTGCATCATAATGTACTATTCTTTTTAAATATTCTTCCATTAAGTTGCATCTGATAAAACAATAAACTTATCGGTTAGAATTTCGCGGAAAATATTTGTTTTAATTTTATCTATGTTAATGTAATATAGCAAAATTTGTTAACTAATCTATTTATTATTTTGACTATTTTCTGGCAATAAGAGCAAATACCAAGTATTTACATATGACATTTTTCTCTTTAAAAACACTTTGTTTTGTGCTAATATGTACATAAGAAGTTATTTATTAATGTTTACGTTCTTACTTATCAATTAATATGTTAACAGAGGCGTAGCTGTTTTGGGGTGACACCCGAACGTAAAAAACTTAAACAAACCATCACAATGTTTTCAATGATAAATCACTTCGAAACCGTTTTGGGGTGACACCCGAACGTAAAAAACTTAAACAAACCATCACAATGTTTTCAATGATAAATCACTTCGAAACCGTTTTGGGGTGACACCCGAACGTAAAAAACTTAAACAAACCATCACAATGTTTTCAACGATAAATCACTTCGAAACCGTTTTGGGGTGACACCCGAACGTAAACAACTTAAACAAACCATCACAATGTTTTCAACGATAAATCACTTCGAAACCGTTTTGGGGTGACACCCGAACGTAAAAAACTTAAACAAACCATCACATGTTTTCAACGATAAATCACTTCGAAACCGTTTTGGGGTGACACCCGAACGTAAAAAACTTAAACAAACCATCACATGTTTTCAACGATAAATCACTTAGAAACCATTTTAACCAGGTCATCCATATAATTTTAATTTATAAATTGTGATAACTTATAAATGTGTCCTATAAATGTGTTATTGGTTCAAAAAGAATCTATTCTACTTTTTAAAATTTTTTAGTTATTACGTGAAATGAAATTTTAACAATATTAATCGAATCAACATGTTGAGCATTGAATCCCATCACCACAATTACTCAATAGCTTTGAATATTCCTATAGATACCATATTGACTTTTTTTTACTGTATATTATTTAGTATGCAAGAATGATTATTTAACGACCAGGTCTGAAAACACATATGCTGAATAATGTATAGGAAAAGTGGTTTACGTCGATAATGTGGCACCCTATGCAATTACTGCAGTTTTGCAAATTTTTGTAGGTTGATACATACTCATACTGTTTGTTTTCAGTTTTATATATTTATATATTTGAAATAAATGAAAGTTACTTCGGTCTGAAAGACCTAAGTATTACGTTCATGAGCTCAAAGTGAAATTTTTACCCCCACTTTTTTTTTGAAATTTCTTGACGTTTTAGGACCTCCTGATTCTAAAGAAGCAAAAAAAAAAAATGTATGTCTGTCTGTCGGCCGGCCGGCCGCCGTCATTACCTTCACTGCAGGGAAAACGGCTGGAGGGATTTCAAAAATTTTTTTTCTAAAAATAGGTATTCACAAGATGCAGGTCCGAAAGGACGCTGTGTTCGATAACTGTACCGGAAGTGTGTCAAAAAAATCATTATGTGTGTGTCAAAAATAGCAAATTTTCATATTTTGGCTTAAAAAACGTTCATTTTAAGTGATTACGAGTAGGAACATTAAATTTGGGGGAATCTTGATGCTCGGGATTGGTATGTGAGATCAAAAACTAGATTATTGCATTATAAGTTTGTCAAAAAAATGTTGTCAAGTGTGTCAAAAGAAAAATTTTTATTTTTTTTTTACCTAATTTTTTGGAAAAAAAATAAAATTAATTGTTTGTTGGAGATGAAATTTTATTATTATTATTGAGAATTATGGTATTATAAGTTTGTCAAAAACATGTTGTCAAGTGTGTCAAAAGAAAGATTTTTATTTATTTTTTTACCCAATTTTTTGGAAAAAAAAAATTGTTTGTTGGAAGTTAAACTACTTCGGTTTTATTATTATTATTGAGAATTATGGTATTATAAGTTTGTCAAAAAAATGTTGTCAAGTGTGTCAAAAGAAAGATTTTTATTTATTTTTTTACCCAACTTTTTGGAAAAAAATAAAATTGTTTGTTTGAATTGAAATTTTATTATTATTATTGAGAATTATGGCATTAGAAGTTTGTCAAAAAAAATGTTGTCAAGTGTGTCAAAAGAGAGATTTTTATTTATGTTTTACCCAATTTTTTGGAAAAAATAAAATTGTTTGCTCGAAATGAAATTTTATTATTATTATTGAGAATTATGGCATTATAAGTTTGTCAAAAAAATGTTGTCAAGTGTGTCAAAAAATGTCAAATCATTTATTTTTTAGCCAATTTTTTGGATAAAAAAATGTAGCTGTTTTTATGACGTAAATGTAATTGAAAATGAAATTGAACATGGAAATTTTTGAATTTGTTATAGTTTTTGAAATATTTTTGGAATTTTGAAAAGATTTGCATTTTTGATTTTGTAATAATTTTTGCAATATTTTTAGAATTTCGGAAAAAGTTTTATTTTTGATTTTGTAAGAATTTTTGGAATATTTTTAGAATTTTGAAAAATTTTTAATTATTGATTTTATTATAATTTTTGGAATTTTGAAAAAAGTTTTAATTTTTGATTTTGTAGTAATTTTTGCAATATTTTTAGAATTTTGGAAAAAGTTCGAATTTTTAAGAATTTTTGGCATATTATCGGAATTTAGAAAAAGTTTAAATATTTGATTTCATTCTAATTTTTAGAATATTTTTGGAATTTTGAAAAAGTTTGATTTTATTTAATTTAACAATATTTTTGGAATTTTGATTATAATTTTCCGGCAACGTATTGATGTTTCGTGTTAGTTTTGTAATAAATTTTTAAACAGATATAAAAAATACTTGTACTTTAACAAAGAGTTATGTTTGATATACATCGCTGCCCAAAACTAAAAACCATTTCCTCGTGAAAGTTTTTTGCCGAAAACTATATCAAAATCCTTTACTCAGACCGAAGTCTTGATATCTCAGAGCTGTGAGATTTCAGCCCCTCCATATTTTATCATTTAAAATTACATTTTGTTGGGTTTTAAATCCCTTGGAAATTTCAAACTCATCAAGTGATTCTTTTAAAGATCCTTGGCTACATAAATGTAAAGCCTTCAAATTTTTTTTAAAAGTGGTTTAGCTATTGTTATTAACTATGTAAATGGTTTGCAAAAATAAACTTTAAATTTTGTTTATTTTTCTTCTTAGGAAGGTATTCCTTAAATCAGTCTTTAAAACATTTTCCGGTTTTCCCGATGTAAAATTTTTCACAAAAATCACATTTGATTTTGTAAATTATTGAGCATGATTCTAATTGGATATTTAATTTTGGTTTCAATTCTTTATATAAAATATCTTTTAGGATTTCATACTTATATTTTTTAAATAGTTCCTTATAATATTAGGCTATGATTTGTATATTCCATTTTATCAAATATTATTTGATATAAGTTGTTACAAGGAAATTTAAATAAATTGATTTTCTTGGCGGTGTATTTAGTCGTTAACACAGTGTACTTATTATGAACTATGTACCTATTATTTATCCTACAAATATATTTAGAATTAATGCTTTGCTGATATCTATACTATAATTAAAAATATTTTTTTAGATTTCGTTTAGCAAATATCCCAAAAAATAAATATGCCACGAGGAGTTCATCTCCTTTAAGGAGAAAGGAAGAATTTAAAAGAAAAGGTTGGTTCCAGCAGAGAAAGACCAAATCTATAAATATGTTACAAAACCCGATGATATCTAAGGTTCATCAAAAGAAACTGATTATCACGTTGATGCAACGAATGTTTCAGAGAATATTGGCTCATCTTCGGAAAGTAACAGCGACAATACAGAATTAATAATGATAACCTATGATGACGAATTAGAAAGGAATAATGAAAATGACAGTGATAATGCCGCTAATGCTTCTGCTATCGAAGACAGTATTTGCATGGGTGAATCACTTCAGGACTTAAGAGATGTATCACATTGGAATATACTCGTCTCTGGTAATGTTCGCATTGAAATCATTAAAAAAGAAAGTGAACATTTTCAAAATAGAGAAGGGTCGTTTGTTACTGTATCTAGACACGGGTTAGACATAAAAGGTGATGTTCGCCATCTTTCTAAAGAATGGGATTATAAAATGATGAATAATGGTGAAAAAATTCTACGGCCATGAATTGTTTATTCTCCTGTAAATAATAACTTGCGTCCTGTATTGCTTCTGTTGTCGTGTATTTGCTGTCACCAATAGTAATAATACAAAATCAACATTTACTACTGGATATCAGAAGCGGTGGAAACTAAATCCCAAAGTGGCCGACCATGAAACTTCAAATGAACATCTGGAGAATTTTGAAAAGTGGAAAACTTTGGAAATGAGGTTAAAAATTCATAAAACGATACGAGACGCAGCCTTGCAATTAATATAGAATAAAAAACAGAAGTGGAAACATCTTTTTTCAAGATTATTGGATATAACTTTGTTTTTATCTAAACAAAACCCAGCATTTCATGGACATGATGAAGGACAAAGTTCTTCAAATAAAGGCAATTTCTTAGAACTAACCAAACTATTGTCAAAGTATGATGTAGTGTTAAAAGAACACATTTTGAATTTGGAGCATGGTAAATCACCAAAAGTATCATATTTGTCACCAGATATACAAAATGAGTTCATAAATGTTTTAGCGATCCACGTAAAGTTTAAGCTTGTCAAGGAAATTAAATCGGTTAAATATTTTGGAATTATGTTTGATAGCACACCTGACATTTCACATATTGATCAAATGTCAGAAGTGATACGTTATGTGAAAATTGATGGTAGTAAAGTGGAAATCAAGGAAGTATTCCTTGGATTTTTTCTTTTACATGGAAAAAAGCCGCTGATTTAAGCGATGAAATTCTTACACTGAAAAAAAAATTGAAGTAATGATAACCTCATCTCGAAGATGGCAGTTTATTATTCATGCAAAGAAAAGATATTTAGAAACAATTTCACCAGGATTGGGACAACTACTCAGTACTCAGTAACATTTTCCTGATAACAGAATGAGGTGTAATTAAAATATAAAGTGTTATATCCAATATAAAAGTAGTTGAATAAAGTTAATAACTATTTCCATGAAAACATATTTCTTTGGCCTTATATCATGAATTTTTCATTTTAAAATTTAAGTATTTGAGATTAATTGAACTATATTTTATTTTCACATAAATATTTCATGTAATTGTCTCAACTGCATCGGCTTATCATTGTACGGTTGTTGAATCAATCTCGTATTTCGATTCACCATATCTGCCCGTACGGTGAGGTTGAGACAACTGCATTTCGATTGGAAATAGGACATCTTTTTTTCAGTGTAAAAATCTTGAAAATGATGGTATATAGATGTTATGAATTGTCACTCCCAAAGGTTATGATAATGCAGCTGTTATGAGTAGTATACATGGAGAAGTGCAAACTATTATTAAAGCAAAAAATAACAAAGCAATTTTTGTGGGCTGCAAAGATCATTCAATTAATTTATACGGCCAACACTCGTCAGAAGCCATTTTTACATGTTTTTCTGCTTCGACTAGCCGCTGGGAAGTACTTGCTAAACACAACAAAGCAACTGTTAAAATACTCTTAACAGCGCATTGGAGTGCTCATTATGCTGCAGTAAAAGTATTGGCCGAAAATTTTGATGGGATTGTGGCTGAAATTGAGAAGTCAAGTGTACAACAAGAAAATGTAGAAAATAGAGGCGCTGCACAGAACCTTATTAATGCAGCATATGATTTTTCGTTTCTTTGCTATCTTTTGTTTTGGAATGATATTCTAAGAGAAATAACATCTGTGCTCAGATTGGATTGCAAAGCACGGGCTTGAATATTGATCAATTAGCTACAAAAATAGAGTCAATTCATAACGAAGTCATATTGTAGAAGAGGCAATAGATCTTGCTGCGAAAAAATCGGAGGACTATGACATTCCAATGGAAAGCCGAATTCGTCATAAAAACGCAATAAACGAACGGGTGGTGAGTTTGCACCTGATGTTGGACTGATACTGAGAGCTCAACTTAAAAAGGACATGTTGGAATGTCTTGACCGATTCAGTGTTGAACTCCGAACTAGACTGAAGTCAGTTCAAGATTTAGCTTCATTGTTCGAGGTTGTGCAGACAAACACTTAGCTTTTGGCGAACAGTGAAGAGTTAAAATTATCGGTATCAAAATTTACTGGCTTTTATGATGCGGTATTGGCAACAGAACTTCTCATAGAGATACAAAGGGTGAGGAGGCATTTAAAAGCGGCCAATGTTACAGTTTCTAACTGGGTGTACCTAGACTTTTTGAAATTCATCGTAGAATGGGATTTTTTAGAATTTCTTCCGAATCTTACGGTCGCACTAAAATTATTTATGACCATTTGCGTATTAGTGGCTTCGTGTGAGAGGAGTTTCAGCAAATTAAAATTAGTTAAAAATTACTTGCGGGCTTATAATAATAATGCTCATTTGTATTAATTAAAAAAAATTATAAATTACGTTTATCGGCTTTTTATTATTATTGACAGTTTTTATTTTTGGGGTGACACCACAATATCCGCCCCGGGTGCCACCCATGCTAGCTACGCCACTGCTAAGTAGTTGTCCCAATCACGGTGAAATGGTTTGTGTTTGTAAATATCTTTTCTTTGCATGAATAATAAACTGTCAACTTTGAGATGAGGTTGTCATTACTTCAATTTCTTTTTCAGTGTAAGAATTTCATCGCTTAAATCAGTGGCTTTTTTCAGCTCTATTAAGATAGCGGACTAAAAATGGCGGCTACAACCAGGACCTAGTCAGGCATTTGTAGCCAATTTGTAGCCAATTTGTTACGCCATTAAAAAATTTGTAGCCCCTGCCAATTCTGAGAAATTCAAGAAACCGCTATCTTAAATTTAAGCTAGCGGGTTTCGCAATATCTCACGTTCTATTCATCCAATTTTAATTCCTAATACCTTATAATTTGTTGCCGGTTAGGCTACAATTTATTACGTCATCAAAATGTTTGTAGCCCCTGCCAATTTTGAGAAATTCAAGAAACCGCTATCTTAAATTTAAGCTAGCGGTTTTCGCAATATCTCACGATCTATTCATCCAATTTTAATTTTTAATACATTATAATTTGTTGCCGGTCAGGCTACAATTTGTTACATCATCAAAATGTTTGTAACCCCTGCCAATTTCGAGAAATTCAAAAACCGCTATCTTAAATTTAAGCTAGCGGTTTTCGCAATATCTAACGTTTTATTCATCCAATTTTAATTTTTAATACATTATAATGTGTAGCCGGCTAGGTTACAATTTGCTACGTCATCAAAATGTTTGAAGCCCCTGCCAATTTTGAGAAATTCAAGAAACCGCTATCTTAAATTTAAGCTAGCGGTTTTCGCAATATCTCACGTTCTATTCATCCAATTTTAATTCCTAATACCTTATAATTTGTTGCCGGTTAGGCTACAATTTGTGACGTCATCAAAATGTTTGTAGCCCTTGCCAATTTTGAGAAATTCAAGAAACCGCTATCTTAAATTTAAGCTAGCGGTTTTCGCAATATCTCACGTTCTATTCATACAATTTTAATTCTTAATACCTTATAATTTGTTGCTGGTCAGGCTACAATTTGTTACATCATCATAATGTTTGTAGCCCCTGCCAAGTCGGAGAAACTCAAGAAACCGCTATCATAAATTTAAGCTAGCGGTTTTCGCAATATCTAACGTTCTATTCATCCAATTTTAATTCTTAATACATTATAATTTGTAGCCGGTTAGGCTCCAATTTGTAACGTCATCAAAATGTTTGTAGCCCCTGCCAATTCTGAGAAATTCAAGAAACCGCTATCTTAAATTTAAGCTAGCGGGTTTCGCAATATCTCACGTTCTATTCATCCAATTTTAATTCCTAATACCTTATAATTTGTTGCCGATTAGGCTACAATTTGTTACGTCATCAAAATGTTTGTAGCCCCTGCCAATTTTGAGAAATTCAAGAAACCGCTATCTTAAATTTAAGCTAGCGGTTTTCGCAATATCTCACGATCTATTCATCCAATTTTAATTTTTAATACATTATAATTTGTTGCCGGTCAGGCTACAATTTGTTACGTCATCAAAATGTTTGTAGCCCCTGCCAATTTCGAGAAATTCAAGAAACCGCTATCTTAAATTTAAGCTAGCGGTTTTCGCAATATCTCACGTTCTATTCATCCAATTTTAATTCCTAATACCTTATAATTTGTTGCCGGTTAGGCTACAATTTGTTACGTCATCAAAATGTTTGTAGCCCTTGCCAATTTTGAGATATTCAAGAAACCGCTATCTTAAATTTAAGCTAGCGGTTTTCGCAATATCTCACGTTCTATTCATCCAATTTTAATTCTTAATACCTTATAATTTGTTGCCGGTCAGGCTACAATTTGTTACATCATCATAATGTTTGTAGCCCCTGCCAAGTCGGAGAAACTCAAGAAACCGCTATCATAAATTTAAGCTAGCGGTTTTCGCAATATCTAACGTTCTATTCATCCAATTTTAATTTTTAATACATTATAATTTGTAGCCGGTTAGGTTACAATTTGTAACGTCATCAAAATGTTTGTAGCCCCTGCCAATTCTGAGAAATTCAAGAAACCGCTATCTTAAATTTAAGCTAGCAGGTTTCGCAATATCTCACGTTCTATTCATCCAATTTTAATTTCTAATACCTTATAATTTGTTGCCGATTAGGCTACAATTTATTACGTCATCAAAATGTTTGTAGCCCCTGCCAATTTTGAGAAATTCAAGAAACCGCTATCTTAAATTTAAGCTAGCGGTTTTCGCAATATCTCACGATCTATTCATCCAATTTTAATTTTTAATACATTATAATTTGTTGCCGGTCAGGCTACAATTTGCTACGTCATCAAAATGTTTGTAGCCCCTGCCAATTTTGAGAAATTCAAGAAACCGCTATCTTAAATTTAAGCTAGCGGTTTTCGCAATATCTCACGTTCTATTCATCCAATTTTAATTCCTAATACCTTATAATTTGTTGCCGGTTAGGCTACAATTTGTTACGTCATCAAAATGTTTGTAGCCCTTGCCAATTTTGAGAAATTCAAGAAACCGCTATCTTAAATTTAAGCTAGCGGTTTTCGCAATATCTCACGTTCTATTCATCCAATTTTAATTCTTAATACATTTTAATTTGTTGCCGGTCAGGCTACAATTTGTTACATCATCATAATGTTTGTAGCCCCTGCCAAATCGGAGAAACTCAAGAAACCGCTATCATAAATTTAAGCTAGCGGTTTTCGCAATATCTAACGTTCTATTCATCCAATTTTAATTTTTAATACATTATAATTTGTAGCCGGTTAGGCTACAATTTGTAACGTCATCAAAATGTTTGTAGCCCTGCCAATTTTGAGAAATTCAAGAAATCGCTATCTTAAATTTAAGCTAGCGGTTTTCGCAATATCTCACGTTCTATTCATCCAATTTTAATTCTTAATACCTTATAATTTGTTGCCGGTTAGGCTACAATTTGTTACGTCATCAAAATGTTTGTAGCCCCTGTCAATTTTGAGAAATTCAAGAAACCGCCATCTTAAATTTAAGCTAGCGGTTTTCGCAATATCTCACGTTCTATTCATCCAATTTTAATTCTTAATACATTTTAATTTGTAACCGGTTAGGGTACAATTTGTTACGTCATCAAAATGTTTTTAGCCCCTGCCAATTTTGAGATATTCAAGAAACCGCTATTGTAAATTTAAGCTAGCGGTTTTCACAATATCTCACGTTCTATTCAACCAATTTTAATTTTTAATACATCAAAATTTGTAGCCGATTAGGCTTCAATTTGTTACGTCATCAAAAAATTTGTATTCCCCTCCAATTTTGAGAAATACAAGAAACCGTTATCTTAAATTTAAGCTAGCGGTTTTCACAATATCTCACGTTCTATTCACCCAATTTTAGTTTTTAATACATCAAAATTTATATCCGATTCATATTCACGTTGACGTTCTATTTGTGAAAATTCAGTTTCAATTCATGTTCTATTCAACCAAATTTTAGGGTTCCGTTTTTTATACGGAACACTATTGGTGAGAGTAAAACGAGTTTTTCACATTATATCGATTATCTCGTAAACTATAAATGCTATGGACTTGAAATTTGAGGTGCGTATAAAACTAATCTGTCCACATGAAAAGACGGATACAAATAACACTAAAGTGGTTTTCGTTCGGTTTACAGGGCTATGATGTGTGACCTTTGAAAAAATACATTTTTTTATAGATTCAAATAGGTATCTTATGAAAGGGCTTCATTTCAGTATTCCTTATAAGTTTATTTTGGAATTTTACACCTCACCATTTTTTGTATAATTTTGAATAATGACGTTTTTTCGTATTTTCTTACCTCGATTAGCTCCGAACCTATCTGATCGAAAATTTTCAAATGTATTTGGAATGATAGAAAAATTAGTACGTTTTTAATAAAAAAATATAAAAAAGTGTCATATTCTCATACTTAGATTTATTAAGGGGGTGGAAATGAGGAGGGGTTAAAACACTATTTAAAATGTGGTCAAGTAGGGTGTCATTTGAAAAAGCACTTAATTTAAAAAACAAAGCAACTTTTTTTTGGAATTTTGCGATACCCAGTTTTTGAGTTATATTAAAAAAAAGTGCGACTTTCAGACCGTCCCCCCCCCAACCCTACGTTTCGACACTGATTGACGGAAGAATTTGTAAAAATTCACAGAGTTAGGAAATTTGCTAAATTTTGTACGAAAACTATAGCGAAGTCTCCAATAATTATATTTCTGTGTGTTTAGTGGACCGGGGTAGAGGGGGTAAAAAAAAACGTTTTTGACCCAAGCGAGTGGGGTGTCATTTGAAAGAACACCTAATTTAGAATTCGTTGCAATTTTTTTAGAATTTTGCGGTGCCCAGTTTTTGAGTTATATTAAAAAAAGTGCAAAATTCAAACCGTTCCCCCCATACGTTTCGACACTGATTGAGAGAAAAATTTGTAAAAATTCACAGAGTTAGGAAATTTGCTAAATTTTGTACGAAAACTATAGCGAAGTCTCCAATAATTATATTTCTGTGTTGTTGCGAAGTAAATAAACTATATATTTTTCGGCAGCTTAATTCGAGAGAACTTTATTAAAAAAGAACTTCAAATTTCCTAAAATGAAATTTGCAATACAAATAAATTACTTTTGGCATTTACATAATAAGGAAATAAACTATTTTATAACCTTTACATATAGTAATATAAATTAGTAAATACAACTAAGATAGAATTAAATAAATATTTACTTTAGTGCTCCTTGTATTTTAAAATTATTAAAATATACAATTTAAATTTTAATTAACTTCACAATTTTAAGATTTTTTTTACTTTTTGATGTTGTTGGATGAATTTTCCGGTTAAAAAGAAATAATATTTCCCGTTTGTCAATAATGTCAACTTTTAGCGCTATATTTTTTTATAATTTTCAACTAGTGACATCTACCATTGAGCGTATCAAGCATTTGATGTTGATCTCCTGTCATGATCTAGTTACAGCGGTTACAACATATTTGTTTAAGATTTTTTGACATTTGTTGACGTTTACAATTTATTGAATATTTTTGTTGTTAGTTTGTATTAAATTTTTTGGTTGATTAAATTGATAAAAAGAATTAATTTTTAAAATAATAAAATAATTTGATTAAATTTAATTAACCCGTGATGACCATCGATAACATGTGTGTTTAGAGGACCGGGGTAGAGGGTGTAAAAAAAAAACTTTTTTGACCCAAGCGAGTGGGATGTCGTTTGAAAGAACACCTAATTTAAAATTCGTTGCAATTTTTTTTAGAATTTTGCGGTGCCCAGTTTTTGAGTTATTGTCAAAAAAGTGCGAAATTCAGACCGTTCGACATACGCCATACGTTTCGACACTGATTGACAGAAAAATTTGTTAAAATTCACAGAGTTAGGAAATTTACTAAATTTCGTACGATAACTATAGCGCCTCCAATTTTCCAAAAACCGTTATCTTATATTTAAGCTAGCGGTTTTCCAAATATCTCAAGTTCTATCCTTCTTACTTAATTTCTGAATACATCAAAATTTGTAAACAATATGGAACCGATTTGTTACGTCATCAAAAAATTTGTAGCCCCCTCCAATTTTGAGGAATTCAAGATACCGTTAAGTTAAATTTAAGCTAGCGATTTTCACAATATCTTTCGTTCTATTCAGCCCATTTTAATTTTTAATACATTAAAATTTGTGGCCGATTCAATTTCACGTTCACGTCCTATTTGTGAAAATTCAGTTTCAATTCACGTTCTATTCAACCAATTTTAATTTTTAATACATCAAAATTTGTAGCCGATTAGGCTTCAATTTGTTACGTTATCAAAAACTTTGTAGCCCCCTCCAATTTTGAAAAATTTAAGAAACCGTTATCTTAAATTCAAACTAGCGGTTTTCCAAATATCGCAGTTCTATTCATCTTACTTTTTTTGCTAAATACATCAAAATTTGTAAACAATGTGGATTGGTTCCAATGTAAACAATGTGGATTGTGACGCCATCAAAAAATCTGTAGCCCTCTCCAATTTCGAAAAAATGAAGAAACCGTTATCTTAAATTTAAGCTAGTGGTTTTCAAAATATCTCACGACCTATTCATTAAATTCTTATTCTGAATACACCAAAATTTGTAAACAATGTGGAACCAATTTGTTACGTCATAAAAAAATTTATCGCCCCTGCAATTTTGAAAAATTTAAAAAACCGTTATCTTATATTCAAGCTAGCGGCTTTCACAATATCTCACGTTCAATATCTCATCTTACTTTTTTTCTGAATACATCAAAATTTTTTAACAATGTCGAACCAATTTGTTACGTCATCAAAAAATTTTTAACCCCTGCCAATTTTTAAAATTTCAGAAAACCGTTATCTTATATTTAACTATGCGGTTTTCCAAATACCTCACATTCTATTCATCTTACTTTAATTCTGAATACATAAAAGTTTGTAGCCAATGTGAAACCAATTTGTTACGTCATCAAAAAATTTATGGAATTTTGAAAAATTCCATAAACCGTTATCTTATATTGAACTAGCGGTTTTCCAAATATCTCCAGTTCTATCCATCTAACATTTCTGAATACATCAAAATTTGTAACCAATGGAGAACCAATTTGTTACGTTATCAAAAAATTTGTAGCCCTTCCCAATTTTCAGAAATTCAAAAAACCGTTATCTTATATTTAAGCTAGCGGTTTTCCAAATATCTCACGTTCTATTCATCTTACTTTATTTCTGAATACATCAAAATTTGAAGCCAATGTTTATTTAGCGTATGATTTTTTTGTGACACATTAAAAATTAAACTTAAAAATAGGTAGACTCTTCTATGGAATCTACCTAAAACAAAACATGGATACACATTAAATGAACTTTCAATCGATTTGATTGCGCGTCTTTGAGTAAAAAAGTAAAAAGTAAAATATTTGAACATTGGGCAGTACTTTTGAACATTAGATGTTTACATCGAGATGTTGCCATTGTACCGTCGAATTGGACACACAGTTGCAACGTGTTTTATGGTTTGTTGTGGAGCGCCGCAGTCACACTAAGGTGACTCTGGAATGCCCCACTTGTAGAAAGAATCAGCACAACGTCCATGATTCGTTCTTATTCGGCTTAATGTAGTCCAGGTATGACGTGGCAGATCGAAACCAGGTTGGGTAGAAGTCGGGTTAGTAATAGAAAGACCAGTTGTGTTGTAATGATGCCAGGAGGTGTCCCAGGCATCCAAGATATTAAAATTAGATGCCAGCAGGCTGCTGGCAGTTTTATGTGGAGGCTTTCTTGACTTCAACCGACAACGAGTGTGGTCACCGTAATATTCGTGCAAGGGTAACGTGATGTTGTTGGTTACCTTTTTATGTTCACGCATGAGAGCATGTGAGCGTTTGAGTTCAGGTGGAGCGATATTTCTTAACACAGGGAGCCAAGGTAAAGGGGTGGATCTGATAGTACCACTTATAGTACGCATCGTGGCATGCAGCTGGCAGTCAACTTTTTGAGTATGTGTGCTATTCAACCAGACTGATGCGCCATACTCAGCCACTGTGTAAACCAGACTTAGAGCAGTTGTGCGGAGGGTAGCTGGAGTAGCACCCCATGTCGAGCCTGCCAGTTTGTGCAATATATTGTTTCTCGTTTTCAGTTTTTTGGCGTATTTTCTAGGTGTAGTTTAAAAGAAAGAGTTCTATCGAGAGTAATGCCCAGGTACTTTGACTGTTGATTGTATTTAATGACAGTGCCGTTAAATAACAATGATAGTTCGTGTTTTGCCAGTTTGTTGTTTAGGTGGAAACAGGAGCTCTCGGTTTTTCTTAGATTGGGAAATACCACGTTCGAAAATAGTCATTCATTATCGCTAGGTCATTTGAGAGCAAATCCTCCAAGACACCCATATCTTTGTTTTGAGTGGCCAGGGTCCAATCATCAGCGTAACCAAATTTCTTTGATGTTGTGTCAGGAATGTCATGAATGTACAGATTAAAAAGTAATGGCGCCAGGATGGAACCCTGTGGCAAACCATGTTAAGCATTTTAGACCTACTACAGGAATTATTTAGATGAACTTTGAATACACGATTACTCAGCATGTTGTTAATCAAACTCGAGATGGTGCTACAAGGTATTGCATTGAACAGCTTATATATAATCCCAATTCGCCAGACCGTATCATATGCTGCAGTAAGATCGATGAATGCTGCGCCTGTTTTTAGTTGTTTTTGATACCCAGCTTCGATATAGGATGTTAAAGCGAGCAGTTGGTCAGTGCAACTGCGATTGGGACGAAAACCAGCTTGTTCGACTGGGATCTGGTCATTCAATATCAGTGCGATACGATTGTATATGAGCCGTTCTAGCAATTTATAGCAGGTGCACAGAAGGGCAATCGGGCGATAGCTCCCTGGTTCATTGGATGGTTTACCTGGCTTAAGATTCGCTATCACTTTCGTTGTCTTAAAATGTTTTGGTAGATTGCCGGTTTCTAGGACATTCAAGAAAAATTTAGTTAGCCACTGTTTTACATTTTTCCAGCATTTTTAAGAAATTCTGGAAAAATGCCATCGTAGCCAGCTGTTTTTCCGTTTTTTGTTTGGGACAGAGCTGATTCTAGTTCTTCGCTACTAAAAGAGTTCGCATACTTCGATGCGGACGAGCAATTGCGCTTCATTTCTCTTAATTTGCGTTTAATTGTTCTCTTATGAAGGAGATTAATAGAAGAACGTGACATGTTTACTATGTTATTTGCAATGTCCTCTGGATTTATTTCATTGTTAGCACGAGTAATTGAGTTTGAGCCACCCAGTTTCCGAAGGAGACTCCATGCTTCTCTGCTTGAATGGGAAAAATCAATGTTTTCAACAGCGTTAATCCACTTTTGTTTTTTTGCAGCGTCCAGTGACTATATTAAGTTATCAGCCACGTCTGCCTCACCACTACTTAGGTACTCCTCATATAATTTATCGCTCTCTCTACTCCAGCCAGGAATATATTCTTCACGAAAGCCTCTTGGGATGCATTTCTTTGCAGTTGAGAGGCTCCAACAAATCTATCGTAATTTTTAGGAATGGGTTGGATCCAGCGAATCACTGCATCCAACTCCAACTTATACTTAGCCCAGTCAGCTTTGTTAAAATTCCATCTAGGTTGAGGAGTAGAGTTAACGAGTGGAATTTGGATTCCTACCTCAAGAATTACTGGACGATGTTGAGAGCGTGGAAAACCTTGTAAGACAGCCCTAGATATTGAAATAGGGTTACGTTGTTCGTTTTTTGTGGAAAAACAGAGGTCGGGATTGTAATCGCTTCGCCATATTGCAGGTCTAAAGGTTTTCAGGTCTTTCGCATCATATACCAGGAACATGTTGTTATCATCCGCCCAGTCGGTCAGTTGCACGCTATTGGTATTATTATTTGAGTAGGAGTAGCCAAAGTGAAACAATTTGTTACGTTATCAAAATCTTTGTAGCCCCTCCAATTTTGAAAAATTAAGAAGCTGTTATCTTATATTTAAGCATGCGGTTTTCACAATATCTCACGTTCTATTCATTTTAATTTATTTCCGAATACATCAACATTTGGAGCCAATGTGGAACCAATTTGTTACGTTATCAAAAAATTTGCAGCCCCTCCAAATTTGAAAAATTCAAAAAACCATGATCTTATATTTAAGCATGCGGTTTTCCAAATATCTCATGACCTATTCATCTTACTTTTTTTGCTGAATACATCAAAATTTGTAAACAATGTGGAACCAATTTGTTACGCCACCAAAAAATTTGTAACCCCTCCAATTTTGAAAAATTCAAGAAACCGTTATCTTAAATTCAAGCTAGCGGTTTTCACAATGTCTCACGTAATATTCATCTTACTTTATTTCTGAATACATCAAAATTTGTAGCCAATGTGGAACCAATTTGTTACGTCATCAAAAAATTTTTAACCCCTGCCAATTTTTAAAATTTCAGAAATCCGTTATCTTATATATATATTATAGTTAAATGCGGTTTTCCAAATACCTTAAGTTCTATTCATCTAACTTTAATTCTGAATACATCAAAATTTGTAGCCGATTGGGAACCAATTTGTTACGTCATCAAAAAATTTGTAGCCCCCTCCAATTTTAAAAAATTCAAGAAACCGTTATCTTATTTTTAAGCTAGCGGTTTTTCAAATATCTCACGTTCTATCCATCTTACATTTCTCAATACATCAAAAATTGTAGCCAATTTGGAACCAATTTGTTACGTTATCAACAAAACAGAGAGCGTGCTTAAGACCGCACGGCAGAAGTGAAAACTTCATTAGCAATCGCAATCAATTGATATCGTATTAGTAGTATTTGGATCGTATTAGTAGAATAAATTAGAAACAAGACAGAACGATAAACCGCTAACTACACAAACTAACCTCACAATGTAAACCAAATAAAATTCAAAATAGCACTCATATGCCAATAGCAGGGACTAAAGTACGCGTGGTTGTCACACCCATAGACCAACAAGTTTAAATTTTACCAATCTCTCTGCGGAAAGCTAAGCAAATCCATTTTTATTAATGCGCATTCTTGCCGTTTGCAAATCACTATCGGCTAAGTGCCACCATTTTTAATTATTTTATTTATCATGATTGCCATTCATGTTTAATCATAGATAAGCTATGCTTCTTTGTAAAGAATTTATGCGATTTCCGTCTCGTAATTGTGAGCTGTAAATCGATATAATCGATTTTATCAAGTTACAAGTATTAAGTCTTCACTTAATTTTAGAAACACGTAATACATACAATTACAAACCGACAACATAATTAGTGAAGATGATAAAATTCCAATACTTTCCAATTCCAAATTCCAACTTAAAGCATGACGGATCAGACTAACTTACTACCTACGGAAAAATCTGTGTGTGGTGCGCCTAAAGAAGTTTTCACTTCAAAAATTACCCTTTATACTTTCATGAAACTTTGGCGGCCCCTTTGTTATCCTTTGTTACCTTTACCCCTCGCGGGCTCTTAGTCTAGACAAAGAGCCCGCGACGGCCAGACCTTCGTTATTTTATAAAAGCTGAAAGTTTCTCTGCGCATACCTCCTACTCAGGTAGGAACGATAAGCGACATATGAAGTTTGGATCATGTTGGCTTTGGCAGGGAGCAGGTAACACAGGGGCCTCCAAAGTTTGGTGAAAGTATTAAAGCTAATTTTTTTATATATTCTTCGGGATAGTATTAGAAGTCACGTCACCCATTGCCAGACACTTACTATCGTGGTAACCACCTGCCAGACACCCTTAAACTTTAACAAATTGATAAAGTTTAAGGGTGTCTAAAAAGGGGCTGCCACGATAGTAAGTGTCTGGCAATGGGTGACGTGACTTCTAATACTATCCCGAAGAGTATGTAAAAAATTTACCTTTTATACACTTTCACGAAACTTTAGAGGCTCCTGTGTTACCTGCTCCCTGCCAAAGCTACCATGATCCAAACTTCATATGTCGCTTATGACGAGACGGAAATCGCATAAATTCTTTACAAAGAAGCATAGCTTATCTATGATTAAACATGAATGGCAATCATGATAAATAAAATAATTAAAAATGGTGGCACTTAGCCGATAGTGATTTGCAAACGGCAAGAATGCGCATTAATAAAAATGAATTTGCTTAGCTTTCCGCAGAGAGATTGGTAAAATTTAAACTTGTTGATCTATGGGTGTGACAACCACGCGTACTTTAGTCCCTGCTATTGGCATATGAGTGCTATTTTGAATTTTATTTGGTTTACATTGTGAGGTTAGTTTGTGTAGTTAGCGGTTTATCGTTCTGTCTTGTTTCTAATTTATTCTACTAATACGATCCAAATACTACTAATACGATATCAATTGATTGCGATTGCTAATGAAGTTTTCACTTCTGCCGTGCGGTCTTAAGCACGCTCTCTGTTTTGTTGATAACGTAACAAATTGGTTCCAAATTGGCTACAATTTTTGATGTATTGAGAAATGTAAGATGGATAGAACGTGAGATATTTGAAAAACCGCTAGCTTAAAAATAAGATAACGGTTTCTTGAATTTTTTAAAATTGGAGGGGGCTACAAATTTTTTGATGACGTAACAAATTGGTTCCCAATCGGCTACAAATTTTGATGTATTCAGAATTAAAGTTAGATGAATAGAACTTAAGGTATTTGGAAAACCGCATTTAACTATAATATATATATAAGATAACGGATTTCTGAAATTTTAAAAATTGGCAGGGGTTAAAAATTTTTTGATGACGTAACAAATTGGTTCCACATTGGCTACAAATTTTGATGTATTCAGAAATAAAGTAAGATGAATATTACGTGAGACATTGTGAAAACCGCTAGCTTGAATTTAAGATAACGGTTTCTTGAATTTTTCAAAATTGGAGGGGTTACAAATTTTTTGATGGCGTAACAAATTGGTTCCACATTGTTTACAAATTTTGATGTATTCAGCAAAAAAAGTAAGATGAATAGGTCATGAGATATTTGGAAAACCGCATGCTTAAATATAAGATCATGGTTTTTTGAATTTTTCAAATTTGGAGGGGCTGCAAATTTTTTGATAACGTAACAAATTGGTTCCACATTGGCTCCAAATGTTGATGTATTCGGAAATAAATTAAAATGAATAGAACGTGAGATATTGTGAAAACCGCATGCTTAAATATAAGATAACGGTTTCTTAATTTTTCAAAATTGGAGGGGCTACAAAGATTTTGATAACGTAACAAATTGTTTCACTTTGGCTACTCCTACTCAAATAATAATACCAATAGCGTGCAACTGACCGACTGGGCGGATGATAACAACATGTTCCTGGTATATGATGCGAAAGACCTGAAAACCTTTAGACCTGCAATATGGCGAAGCGATTACAATCCCGACCTCTGTTTTTTTCACAAAAAACGAGCAACATAACCCTATTCCAATATCTAGGGCTGTCTTACAAGGTTTTCCACGCTCTCAACATCGTCCAGTAATTCTTGAGGTAGGAATCCAAATTCCACTCGTTAACTCTACTCCTCAACCTAGATGGAATTTTAACAAAGCTGACTGGGCTAAGTATAACTTGGAGTTGGATGCAGTGATTCGCTGGATCCAACCCATTCCTAAAATTTACGATAGATTTGTTGGAGCCTCTCAACTGCAAAGAAATGCATCCCAAGAGGCTTTCGTGAAGAATATATTCCTGGCTGGAGTAGAGAGAGCGATAAATTATATGAGGAGTACCTAAGTAGTGGTGAGGCAGACGTGGCTGATAACTTAATATAGTCACTGGACGCTGCAAAAAAACAAAAGTGGATTAACGCTGTTGAAAACATTGATTTTTCCCATTCAAGCAGAGAAGCATGGAGTCTCCTTCGGAAACTGGGTGGCTCAAACTCAATTACTCGTGCTAACAATGAAATAAATCCAGAGGACATTGCAAATAACATAGTAAACATGTCACGTTCTTCTATTAATCTCCTTCATAAGAGAACAATTAAACGCAAATTAAGAGAAATGAAGCGCAATTGCTCGTCCGCATCGAAGTATGCGAACTCTTTTAGTAGCGAAGAACTAGAATCAGCTCTGTCCCAAACAAAAAACGGAAAAGCAGCTGGCTACGATGGCATTTTTCCAGAATTTCTTAAAAATGCTGGAAAAATGTAAAACAGTGGCTAACTAAATTTTTCTTGAATGTCCTAGAAACCGGCAATCTACCAAAACATTTTAAGACAACGAAAGTGATAGCGAATCTTAAGCCAGGTAAACCATCCAATGAACCAGGGAGCTATCGCCCGATTGCCCTTCTGTGCACCTGCTATAAATTGCTAGAACGGCTCATATACAATCGTATCTCACTGATATTGAATGACCAGATCCCAGTCGAACAAGCTGGTTTTCGTCCCAATCGCAGTTGCACTGACCAACTGCTCGCTTTAACATCCTATATCGAAGCTGGGTATCAAAAACCACTAAAAACAGGCGCAGCATTCATCGATCTTACTGCAGCATATGATACGGTCTGGCCCATTGGGATTATATATAAGCTGTTCAATGCAATACCTTGTAGCACCATCTCGAGTTTGATTAACAACATGCTGAGTAATCGTGTATTCAAAGTTCATCTAAATAATTCCTGTAGTAGGTCTAAAATGCTTAACATGGTTTGCCACAGGGTTCCGTCCCGGCGCCATTACTTTTTAATCTGTACATTCATGACATTCCTCACACAACATCAAAGAAATTTGGTTACGCTGATGATTGGACCCTGGCCACTCAAAACAAAGATATGGGTGTCTTGGAGGATTTGCTCTCAAATGACCTAGCGATAATGAATGACTATTTTCGAACGTGGAGTTTATTTCTCAATCTAAGAAAAACCGAGAGCTCCTGTTTCCACCTAAACAACAAACTGGCAAAACACGAACTATCATTGTTATTTAACGGCACTGTCATTAAATACAATCAACAGCCAAAGTACCTGGGCATTACTCTCGATAGAACTCTTTCTTTTAAACTACACCTAGAAAATACGCCAAAAAACTGAAAACGAGAAACAATATATTGCACAAACTGGCAGGCTCGACATGGGGTGCTACTCCAGCTACCCTCCGCACAACTGCTCTAAGTCTGGTTTACACAGTGGCTGAGTATGGCGCATCAGTCTGGTTGAATAGCACACATACTCAAAAAGTTGACTGCCAGCTGCATGCCACGATGCGTACTATAAGTGGTACTATCAGATCCACCCCTTTACCTTGGCTCCCTGTGTTAAGAAATATCGCTCCACCTGAACTCAGACGCTCACATGCTCTCATGCGTGAACATAAAAAGGTAACCAACAACATCACGTTACCCTTGCACGAATATTACGGTGACCACACTCGTTGTCGGTTGAAGTCAAGAAAGCCTCCACATAAAACTGCCAGCAGCCTGCTGGCATCTAATTTTAATATCTTGGATGCCTGGGACACCTCCTGGCATCATTACAACACAACTGGTCTTTCTATTACTAACCCGACTTCTACCCAACCTGGTTTCGATCTGCCACGTCATACCTGGACTACATTAAGCCGAATAAGAACGAATCATGGACGTTGTGCTGATTCTTTCTACAAGTGGGGCATTCCAGAGTCGCCTTAGTGTGACTGCGGCGCTCCACAACAAACCATAAAACACGTTGCAACTGTGTGTCCAATTCGACGGTACAATGGCAACATCTTAGACATCCATTTGGCAACTCCCGATGTAGTAGCATGGATAGACTCGCTCGATGTAAACATCTAATGTTCAAAAGTACTGCCCAATGTTCAAATATTTTACTTTTTACTTTTTTACTCAAAGACGCGCAATCAAATCGATTGAAAGTTCATTTAATGTGTATCCATGTTTTGTTTTAGGTAGATTTCATAGAAGAGTCTACCTATTTTTAAGTTTAATTTTTAATGTGTCACAAAAAAATCATACGCTAAATAAACATTGGCTTCAAATTTTGATGTATTCAGAAATAAAGTAAGATGAATAGAACGTGAGATATTTGGAAAACCGCTAGCTTAAATATAAGATAACGGTTTTTTGAATTTCTGAAAATTGGGAAGGACTACAAATTTTTTGATAACGTAACAAATTGGTTCTCCATTGGTTACAAATTTTGATGTATTCAGAAATGTTAGATGGATAGAACTGGAGATATTTGGAAAACCGCTAGTTCAATATAAGATAACGGTTTATGGAATTTTTCAAAATTGAAAAGGGCTACAAATGTTTTGATGACGTAACAAAATGGTTCCACATTGGCTACAAATTTTGATGTATTCAGAATTAAAATTTAATGAATAGGTCGTGAGATATTTTGAAAACCGCTAACCTTCATTTTTTCGGAGTTGGAGAGGACTACAGATTTTTTGATGGCGTAACAAATTGATTCCACATTGTTTACAAATTTTGATGCATTCAGCAAGAAAAGTAAGATGAATAGAACTGAGATATTTGGAAAACCGCTAGCTTAAATATAAGATAACGGTTTTTTGAATTTCTCAAAATTGGGAAGGGCTACAAATTTTTTGATAACGTATCAAATTGGTTCTACATTGGTTACAAATTTTGATGTATTAAGAAATGTAAGATGGATAAAACTTGAGAGATTTGGAAAACCATTAGTTAAATATATGATAACGGTTTATGGAATTTTTCAAAATTCCATAAATTTTTTGATGACGTAACAAATTGGTTTCACATTGGCTACAAACTTTGATGTATTCAGAATTAAAGTAAGATGAATAGAATGTGAGGTATTTGGAAAACCGCATAGTTAAATATAAGATAACGGATTTCTGAAATTTTAAAAATTGGCAGGGGTTAAAAATTTTTTGATGACATAACAAATTGGTTCGACATTGTTAAAAAATTTTGATGTATTCAGAAAAAGAGTAAGATGAGATATTGAACGTGAGATATTGTGAAAGCCGCTAGCTTGAATATAAGATAACGGTTTTTTAAATTTTTCAAAATTGCAGGGGCGATAAATTTTTTTATGACGTAACAAATTGGTTCCACATTGTTTACAAATTTTGGTGTATTCAGAATAAGAATTTAATGAATAGGTCGTGAGATATTTTGAAAACCACTAGCTTCAATTTAAGATAACGGTTTCTTCATTTTTTCTAAATTGGAGAGGGCTACAGATTTTTTGATGGCGTCACAATCCACATTGTTTACATTGGAACCAATCCACATTGTTTACAAATTTTGATGTATTTAGCAAAAAAAGTAAGATGAATAGAACTGAGATATTTGGAAAACCGCTAGCTTGAATTTAAGATAACGGTTTCTTAAATTTTTCAAAATTGGAGGGGGCTACAAAGTTTTTCATAACGTAACAAATTGAAGCCTAATCGGCTACAAATTTTGATGTATTAAAAATTAAAATTGGTTGAATAGAACGTGAATTGAAACTGAATTTTCACAAATAGGACGTGAACGTGAAATTGAATCGGCCACAAATTTTAATGTATTAAAAATTAAAATTGGATGAATAGAACGTGAGATATTGCGAAAACTGCAAGCTTAAATTTAAGATAGCGGTTTCTTGAATTTCTCAAAATTGGCAGGGGCTACAAACATTTTGATGACGTAACAAATTGTAGCCTGACCAGCTACAAATTATATTGTATTAAAAATTAAAACTAGATGAATAGAACGTGAGATATTGCGAAAACCGCAAGCTTAAATTTAAGATAGCGGTTTCTTGAGTTTCTCAGAATTGGCAGAGGCTACAAACATTTTGATGACGTAACAAATTGTAGCCTGACCGGCTACAAATTATAAGGTATTGAGAATTAAATTTGGATGAATAGAACGTGAGATATTGCGAAAACCGCTAGCTTAAATTTAAGATAGCGGTTTCTTGAATTTCTAAAAATTGGCAGAGGCTACAAACATTTTGATGACGTAACAAATTGTAGCCTGACCGGCTACAAATTATATTGTATTAAAAATTAAAATTGGATGAATAGAACGTGAGATATTGCGAAAACCGCTAGCTTAAATTTAAGATAGCGGTTTCTTGAATTTCTAAAAATTGGCAGGGGCTACAAACATTTTGATGACGTTACAAATTGGAGCCTAACCGGCTACAAATTATAAGGTATTAAAAATTAAAATTGGATGAATAGAACGTGAGATATTGCGAAAACCGCTAGCTTAAATTTAAGATAGCGGTTTCTTGAATTTCTCAAAATTGGCAGGGGCTACAAACATTTTGATGACGTAACAAATTGTAGCCTAACCAGCAACAAATTATAAGGTATTAAAAATTAAAATTGGATTAATACAACGTGAGATATTTGGAAAACCACTAGCTTAAATTTAAGATAACGGTTTCTTCATTTTTTCGAAATTGGAGAGGGCTACAGATTTTTTGATGGCGTCACAATCCACATTGTTTACATTGGAACCAATCCACATTGTTTACAAATTTTGATGTATTTAGCAAAAAAAGTAAGATGAATAGAACTGAGATATTTGGAAAACCGCTAGCTTGAATTTAAGATAACGGTTTCTTAAATTTTTCAAAATTGGAGGGGGCCACAAAGTTTTTGATAACGTAACAAATTGAAGCCTAATCGGCTACAAATTTTGATGTATTAAAAATTAAAATTGGTTGAATAGAACGTGAATTGAAACTGAATTTTCACAAATAGGACGTGAACGTGAAATTGAATCGGCCACAAATTTTAATGTATTAAAAATTAAAATTGGATGAATAGAACGTGAGATATTGCGAAAACTGCAAGCTTAAATTTAAGATAGCGGTTTCTTGAATTTCTCAAAATTGGCAGGGGCTACAAACATTTTGATGACGTAACAAATTGTAGCCTGACCAGCTACAAATTATATTGTATTAAAAATTAAAACTAGATGAATAGAACGTGAGATATTGCGAAAACCGCAAGCTTAAATTTAAGATAGCGGTTTCTTGAGTTTCTCAGAATTGGCAGAGGCTACAAACATTTTGATGACGTAACAAATTGTAGCCTGACCGGCTACAAATTATAAGGTATTGAGAATTAAAATTGGATGAATAGAACGTGAGATATTGCGAAAACCGCTAGCTTAAATTTAAGATAGCGGTTTCTTGAATTTCTAAAAATTGGTAGAGGCTACAAACATTTTGATGACGTAACAAATTGTAGCCTGACCGGCTACAAATTATATTGTATTAAAAATTAAAATTGGATGAATAGAACGTGAGATATTGCGAAAACCGCTAGCTTAAATTTAAGATAGCGGTTTCTTGAATTTCTAAAAATTGGCAGGGGCTAAAAACATTTTGATGACGTCACAAATTGTAGCCTAACCGGCTACAAATTATAAGGTATTAAAAATTAAAATTGGATGAATAGAACGTGAGATATTGCGAAAACCGCTAGCTTAAATTTAAGATAGCAGTTTCTTGAATTTCTCAAAATTGGCAGGGGCTACAAACATTTTGATGACGTAACAAATTGGAGCCTAACCGGCAACAAATTATAAGGAATTAAAAATTAAAATTGGATTAATACAACGTGAGATATTGCGAAAACCGCTATCTTAAATTTAAGATAGCGGTTTCTTGAATTTCTCAGAATTGGCAGGGGCTACAAACATTTTGATGACGTAACAAATTGTAGCTTAACCGGCAACCAATTATAAGGTATTGAGAATTAAAATTGGATGAATAGAACGTGAGATATTGCGAAAACCGCTAGCTTAAATTTAAGATAGCGGTTTCTTGAATTTCTCAAAATTAGCAGGGGCTGCAAACATTTTGATGACGTAACAAATTGTAGCCTGACCGGCTACAAATTTTGATGTATTAAAAATTAAAATTGGATGGATAGATTGTGCGATATTGCGAAAACCGCTAGCTTAAATTTAAGATAGCGGTTTCTTGAATTTCTCAGAATTGGCAGGGGCTACAAACATTTTGATGACGTAACAAATTGTAGCCTAACCGGCAACAAATTTTAAGGTATTAAAAATTAAAATTGGATTAATACAACTTGAGATATTGCGAAAACCGCTAGCTTAAATTTAAGATAGCGGTTTCTTGAATTTCTCAGAATTGGCAGGGGCTACAAACATTTTGATGACGTAACAAATTGTACCCTAACCGGCAACAAATTAAAAGGTATTAAGAATTAAAATTGGATGAATAGAACGTGAGATATTGCGAAAACCGCTAGCTTAAATTTAAGATAGCGGTTTCTTGAATTTCTCAAAATTGGAAGGGGCTACAAACATTTTGATGACGTAACAAATTGTAGCCTGACCGGCTACAAATTTTGATGTATTGAAAATTAAAATTGGATGAATAGATTGTGCGATATTGCGGAAACCGCTAGCTTAAATTTAAGATAGCGGTTTCTTGAATTTCTCAGAATTGGCAGGGGCTACAAACATTTTGATGACGTAACAAATTGGAGCCTAACCGGCAACAAATTATAAGGTATTAAGAATTAAAATTGGATTAATACAACGTGAGATATTGCGAAAACCGCTAGCTTAAATTTAAGATAGCGGTTTCTTGAATTTCTCAGAATTGGCAGGGGCTACAAACATTTTGATGACGTAACAAATTGTACCCTAACCGGCAACAAATTATAAGGTATTAAGAATTAAAATTGGATGAATAGAACGTGAGATATTGCGAAAACCGCTAGCTTAAATTTAAGATAGCGGTTTCTTGAATTTCTCAAATTTGGCAGGGGCTACAAACATTTTGATGACGTAGCAAATTGTAGCCTAATCGGCAACAAATTATAAGGTATTAGGCGTTAAAATTGGATGAATAGAACGTGAGATATTGCAAAAACCGCTAGCTTAAATTTAAGATAGCGGTTTCTTGAATTTCTCAGAATTGGCAGGGGCTACAAATTTTTTAATGGCGTAACAAATTGGCTACAAATTGGCTACAAATGCCTGACTAGGTCCTGATTGTAGCCGCCATTTTTAGTCCGCTATCTTAATAGAGCTGCTTTTTTCCCATTTATAGGAAAAAATCCAAGGAATACTTCCTTGATTTCCACTTTTCTACCATTAATTTTCACATAACGAATCAGTTCTGACATTTGATCAATATGTGAAATGTCAGGTGTGCTAGCAAACATAATTCCAAAAATATGGAGGGGCTGAAATCTCACAGCTCTGAGATATCAAGACAAAATTATAATATCATTTGATATCCGACAGCCAATACGGTTTTCGAAACAAAAGATCAACTACCGATCTATTAAACTATGTAGCGCATTGTTGGAACAGCATACTTGATAAAGGTGGTGAAACATACGTTATCGCTTTAGACATCTCCAAGGCATTCGATCGAGTCTGGCATGCCAACTTAATCAACAAGCTCGTTGCGTACGGTTTTCATCCCAATGTTGTGAGGCTGATTCAAAATTTTCTATCCAACCGATACATTTAGGTTACCTTAGACGGATTTTCTTCTGAGTCTAAACTAATTAACGCTGGTGTACCCCAAGGCTCAGTATTGTCCCCAACCCTATTTTTGATTTATATCAACGAATTGTTGAAAATCACCAGTAACCCAATAAATAGTTTTGCAGACGATAGTACTCTGCACAAGTCGTTCGAACCCCTTTCTTCAAAAGGTAAAATGCACGATCGAATTAATCCTGCCCGGAGAGAAGCTGCCATAAACTTGAACAAAGACCTGAAAGACAAAACCTTGACAAAACCTTGTCAATTTCAACTCCACCAAAACACAGCTGTTGATTGTTTCCAGATTAAAGACCGAGTTCCCCAAAGATATTTTATTTAGTATGTGTGATGAACCAATGGGTGAATGTAAAAGCATTCGTTTATTGGGTGTCACAGTTTCAAATGACCTACTCTGGAACGATCACATAATGGCGATGGCAAAAAGCGCGTCTAAAAAACTCGGCCTCCTAAATAGATGCAAAAAAATTTTCACTCCATACCAATTGCTCCATGTTTATAAGTCCTATATTCGTCCCTGTATGGAGTACTGTTGTCAAGTTTGGGGTGCTGCCTCTGTTTCCATCTTGGCCCTCTTGGACTCTGTTCAAAAGCGAGCTATACGAATTGTGGGTGATCGAACTTTGACATCAAAACTTGATTCCCTACAACATCGTCGCACTGTTGCTGACCTCGTTGTTTTTTACAAATATCGTCATCAGCAGTGCTCAGATGAAATCAGCGGCATCATGCCTCAAACTTATTCTTACCCCCGTTCCACTCGGCAATCGGCTGCCGCAACCATAGAAACGGTAAAGATCCCGCGGTCATACTGGCAGATCGCAGAGAGACTTCTTTGTCCGAACTGCGTACAAATGGAATAGTTTGCCGGAACACTTAGTCTCAGGTGGCTACACCCCACAGATGTTTAAAAAAAGCGTTAATCTGCACCTTAGAACGCCAGTTGTTGTGGGACCCAGGTCTAGACCTAGGTCTTAAAAGGTATTTATGTGTTGTTGTGACACATATTCTAAGCCCTATTACACAACACATTTTATTAAAAAAAAAAAAAAAAAAAAACTTATAATGCAATAACCTAGATTTTGGTCTCACATACCAATCCCGACCATCAAGATTTCTCCAAAATCAATGTTCCTACTCGTAATCACTTAAAATGAACGTTTTTTAAGCAAAAGATATGCAAATTTCCTTGTTTTGACACACTTGACGATTTTTTTCACACACTTCCGGTACAGTTATCGAACACAACGTCCTTTCGGCTCTTCGCATTGAGTAAACCTATTTTTAGAAAAAAAAATTTCAAATCCGTCCAGCCGTTTTCTAGATTTCGTCGGTTGTGACGGACGGCCGGCCGACAGACAGACACACATTTTTTTTTTTGCTTTTTTAGAATCAGTAGGTCCTAAAACGTCGGGAAATGCCAAAAAAAGTGGGGGTAAGAATTTCACTTTGAGCTCATGAATGTAATACTTAGGTCTTTCAGACCGAAGTAATATTTAACCGATTTAATTTCTTAGACAAGCTCAAACTTTACGTGGTTCGCTAAAACATTTATGAACTCATTTTGCACATCTGGTGACAGATATGATACTTTTGGTGATTTACCATGCTCCAAATTCAAAATGTGTTCTTTAACATTACATCATACTTTGACAATAGATTGACTAGTTCTAAAAATTTCATTCCATTATTTGAAGAACTTTATCCTTCATCATGTTCACAAAATGCTAGGTTTTGTTTAGAGAAAAACAAAGTTATATCCAATAATCTGGATAAAAGATGTTTCCACTTCTTCATTATCTATTAATTGCAATGCTGAGTCTCCTATCGTTTTATGAAATTTTAACCTCATTTCCAAAGTTTTCCACTTTTCTAAATTCTCCAGATGTTCATTTGAAGTTTCATGGTCGGTTACTTTGGGATTTAGTTATCACCACTTCTGAAATCCAGTCGTAGATTTTGTATTATTACTATTGGTGACAGCAAATATACGACAGCAGAAGCAGTACATGTTATTATTTAAAGGAGAATAAACCATCCATGACCGCAGAATTTTTTCACCATAAGGCATCACTTTATAATACCATTCTTTAGAAAGATGACGAACATCACCTTTTATGTCTAACCCGTGTCTAGATACAGTAACAAACGACCCTTCTCTATTTTGAAAATGTTTGATGCGGTTTATGCTTCGATTATGTTAGTGGACTGTATTTTGATCTCGATGATATCTTTTGACGATGAGGCCACATCAACCAAATATGGTGAGTCAACGAAGAAAAAATGTGTTTTAGGATTCAGTAATATTCCAGCAATGTATGTACAAATAATTCAATACACGTACACAGCAAGTAACATGTATTTGTAATTCAATGATGATCAATAATTATACAATAATATGACGAATATCATCCAATAATGACGAGACATATACGTGTACTTAAGTGAATTCAGCAATCATATACAATAAATGATGTTACGAAGAATATCAACAAATAATGATGCGACTTGTGATTGAATTTCGATGAGATTAGCATTCATATAATAAGTAACGAAGAATAGCCTAAATAATGATACGAGTTGTATTTTGAATGTCGATGAGATCAGCAATTATATAAAATAAATAGCGAAGAATATCTTTAAATAATGATGCAAGTTATATCTTGAATATCGATGAGAGCAGCAATCATATAGAATAAGTAACGAAGAATATCTATAAATAATGGTGCGACTTGTATTTTGACTTTCGATGAAACAGCAATCATATATAAGACGTAACGAAGAATGTCTTTAAATAATGATGTGACTTGTATTTTGACTTTCGATGAGATCAGCAATCATAAAGAATAAGTAACGAAGAATATCTTTAAATAATGATGCGACTTGTATTTTGACTTTCGATGAAACAGCAATCATATATAAGACGTAACGAAGAATGTCTTTAAATAATGATGCGACTTGTATTTTGACTTTCGATGAGATCAGCAATCATAAAGAATAAGTAACGAAGAATATCTTTAAATAATGATGCGACTTGTATTACAGTTTCGATGAGATCAGCAATCATAAAGAATAAGTAACGAAGAATATCTTTAAATAATGATGCGACTTGTATTACAGTTTCGATGAGATCAGCAATCATGAAGAATGAGTAACGAAGAATATCTTTAAATAATGATCCGAATTGTATTTGAATTTTGACGAAACAGCCATCATATATAAGAAATAATGTAGCGAAGACACTTTTATAAATGATGCGGTGGTTATTTGATAACGAGTAACAATAGAACATATACAAATTTGTTATTTCGACGAAATCAGCAATTCTAATACTAATATACAATTATAACAATTATGTGCAGCATTACATATGTAATAGTTTATTATTTCGATGATGTCAGCAATCCTATGCAACAAATCATGTAGCGAAGACACTTTTATAAATGATGCGAAGTTTATTTGATAATGAGTAACATTAGAACATGTACAAACTTGTTATTTCAATGAAATCAGCACTTATAATGTTAATGAGCAATTTCACGAAGATTCAACAACGTTTTGACTTGACCCTTTTTAATTTTGATTATTTTTTGTTTATAGATAGTCTTTAATAAATAAAAATTACAAGTTCTCTTAGAATTTTTTTTTTCGACCAGGGGTCTTCACTGGGTGCCCCTCAATTTTTGTTATTTTGTGATGTGAGTGCATTTTGACGAGCGATTGTAGAAAACTACTCAATCGATTTTCATAAATGATATGTCGTTGAATAGGTATTAGAACAAAGTTTTTAAAAATGTACACTGTTAATTTTTTGAAATAATTTTTAACGGTGTAACATAAGAAAAAATGGTGTAATTGAAAAAAAGATGGCATAGCCTTTTTTTTTTTAAACTAAATTGAAGCTTATTTTATATCTAACAACTTGTGAAAGTTTAGGACTAGCATCATTTTTTGTTTTAGAGATAAAATTCGTTGTGCATATGACTGTCGGGAATCAGTTTTTTTTGTTCTGAAGAAAAATTATAAAAATGGCGATTTTTAGATTCAGACTTTTTTTTATGTTAAATATCAAATATTTTATTATTAAATGAACTTTTTAAAAAGCAATTTCAGTCAAGTTCAGCAAAATTTTGCGACATTTTGACTCGACCCTTTTTAATTTGGTTTATTTTTAGTTTATAGATAGCCTTTGATAAATGAAAAATACGGCTTCAAGTAGAATTTTTTTAAATATAGACCAAAATAAACCAAATTAAAATGGATCGAGTCAAAATGTCGCAAAATTTTGCTGAACTTGACTGAAATTGCTTTTTAGAAAGTTCATTTAATAATAAAATATTTGATATTTAACATAAAAAAAAATCTGAATCTAAAAATCGCCATTTTAATAATTTTCCTTCAGAACAAAAAAAACTGATTCCCGACAGTCATATGCACAACGAATTTTATCTCTAAAACAAAAAATGATGCTAGTCCTAAACTTTCACAAGTTGTTAGATATAAAATAAGCTTCAATTAAGTTTAAAAAAAAAAAAAAAGGCTATGCCATCTTTTTTTCAATTACACCATTTTTTTCTTATGTTACACCGTTAAAAATTATTTCAAAAAATGAACAGTGTACATTTTTAAAAACTTTGTTCTAATACCTATTCAACGACATATCATTTATGAAAATCGATTGAGTAGTTTTTCTACAATCGCTCGTCAAAATGCACTCACATCACAAAATGACAAAAATTGAGGGGCACCCTGTGAAGACCCCTGGTCGAAAAAAAAAATTCTAAGAGAACTTGTATTTTTTATTTATCAAAGACTATCTATAAACAAAAAATAATCAAAATTAAAAAGGGTCAAGTTAAAACGTTGTTGAATCTTCGTGAAATTGCTCTAATATATAATTAATAAAAGTACATATAACAATTATATGTAGCATTGCATATGTATTAATTTATTGTTTCGATGAGGTCAGCAATCATTGTAGCAAATAATGTAGCAAAGACACTTTGGTGAGTAAAGCGATGTGTATTTGCTAATGTGACAGCAACATATATATATATGTTATTTTATAATTTTACGAAGAATATTCTCACTAACTGATGTACAATTCGATAACATCGGTAAACATTTACCATTACCAAATACAACGAAGACTACTGCAACAGTGATATAAAATATGTTCGGCATCCAATGGTGATTAAAAGGTACACATAATACATCAACGACTACTATCAATCACTGGTACGAAATGTATTTGTAAATGTATGTGTCGATGACCGTGAATACGGTTGTTCATATAATGCCGTTATAATATGTAGGAATTTGATGAAATAAATCCACATACACATGTACCAAATTATGCTTCAATACCGATTATCACTGGAAAGACGGAGAACACTATATTATTACAGTAACGAAAACATACTGACCGTGCGCTGGTAGATGCTACAATATGGCGGAACAGACATACAAAAGAAAACTTGACACGTGAATATATTATGATTTATCCAACATAATTTGTTAACAATTATTAGTACAATCACTTAACTAACTATAATTATATTTTTTAGTTTTAATTAAATACAATTTTTAATTTTTACGACTATTGAAAACAAGAGAGAACATGCTGATTCTAATGTTCTCGAAGTTACTAAACATTAAAAGTGACTTTAGTTATTATTACAACTAAATACATTTTTTTTCCTTTTCTCGATTTATGCGCCATCCATTAACATTAAATACAATCAAAATTGGATGGACGCACGATACATTGCAATTACAATTTGTACATTGATGGTTAAGTTAAAACAAACAAAACCCAGTAATTAAATATTAAAATTATTTTGAAATTAAACCTAACATTTTAACCGATCATCTTGGCTTTCTGTCATATTTTTGACAACTAATGAAGATGAGTAAAATGTATTTTTGCTTATAATTATTATTTATTTTAACTTTATATTTGTATTTTTAGTAAAAAATGGTATTAAATAGTTAGAAGACGACAATGGATCAGATCAGCGGATATTGATCCTTGCGTCGACAATGTTCGCTTCCTTTTTTTATGATTTCAATGCGAACATTATCAGAGACGAGTATATTCCAATGTGATAGATCACTTAAGACCTGAAGTGATTCACCCATGCAAATAGTCTTCAATAGTAGAAGCATTAGCAGCATTATCCCTGTCATTTTCAGTATTTCTTTCTAATTCGTCTTTATCATAGGTTATCATTATTAATTCTGTATTGTCGCTGTTACTTTCCGAAGATGAGCCAGTTTTCTCTGAAACATTCGTTGCATCAACGTGAGAATCAGATTCTTTTGATGAACCTTGGATATCATCGGGTTTTGTAACATATTTATAGATGGATCCAGATATGCTCTGAACTGCACCTATTTTAGCCTGTTTGGTCTTTCTCTGCTGGAACCCACTTTTTCTTTAAGAAGTATGAACTCCTCGTGGCATATTTAGTTGTTGGGATATTTGCTAAACGAAATCTAAAAAAATATTTTTAATTATAGTAGGTATATCAGCAAAGCATTTATTCTAAACATATTTGTTGGATACATGTACGTCTAGTTCATAATTAGTACACTGTGTTAATGACTAAATACACCGCCAAGAAAATTAATTTATTTAAATTTCCTTGTAACAACTTATATTAAATAATATTTGATAAAATGGAATATACAAATCATATGCCTAATACTATAAGGAACTATAAAAAAAATATATGTATAAAATCCTAAAAGATATTTTATATAAAGAATTGAAATCAAAATTAAATATCCAATTAGAATCATGCTCAATAATTTACAAAATTAAATATAATTTTTGTGAAAAATTTTACATCGGGAAAACCGGAAAATGTTTTAAAGACTGATTTAAGGAATACCTTCCTAAGAAGAAAAATAAACAAAATTTAATGTCTATTTTTGCAAACCATGTACATAGTTAATAACAATAGCTACACCACTTTTAAAAAAAATTTGAAGGCTTTACATTTATGTAGCCAAGGATCTTTAAAAGAATCACTTGATGAGTTTGAAATATACAAGGGATTTAAAACCCAACAAAATGTAATTTTAAATGATAAACTTTAATTTAATTCAAATATATAAAACTGAAAACAAACAGTATGAGTATGTATCTACCTATACAAATTTGCAAAACTGCAGTAATTGCATAACTGCCATTTTATTCCACAGAAATTATTTTTGTGTCCATTGAAAAACGATCTATTCCAATTTATTCTTTGAGTTTCAAGATAAAGGAAAAAAAGTTATTTTGAGATCATTTACAAACGCGGTGATTTGATTATTTATTAGTTTCCTTAGGTGTTTGCAATTAATTTGTTTGAAATGTAAAACATATATTAGGTAGTAAAGTTAAGCTGATATTTTAGAAATAACTTTGGAATAGAGACATTGTAACTCAAGGGTGTCACCCTATCGACAAAGGTTGCCACATTATCGACGTAAACCACTTTTCCTATCATTATTCAGCATATGTGTTTTCAGACCTGGTCGTTAAAGAATCATTCTTCCATACTAAATAATATACCGTAAAAAAGTCAATATGGTATCTATAGGAATATTCAAAGCTATCGAGTAATTGTGGTGATGGTATTCAATGCTCAACATGTTGATTCGATAGAAAAAAAAAGAAATACACACATATTGTTAAAATTTTATTTTACGTTATAACTAAAAAATTTTAAAAAGTAGAATAGATTCTTTTGGAACCAATAACACCTTTATAGGACACATTTATAAGTTATCACAATTTATAAATTAAAATTATATGGATAACCTGGTTAAAATGGTTTCTAAGTGATTTATCGATGAAAAAATTCTGATGGTTTGTTTTTTACGGTCGGGTGTCACCCCAAAACGGGTGACACCCGGGGCGGACCGCCCCCCTATTCTCTATAATAATAATAAAATTTCATGTCATACAAATAATTAATTTTATTTTTTCCCAAAAAATAAATGAAAATCTTTCTTTTGACACACTTGACAACATTTTTTTGACAAACTTATAATGCAATAATCTAGTTTTTGGTCTCACATATCAATCCCAACCATCAAGATTTCTTCAAATTCAATATTTATATTCGTAATCACTTAAAATGAACGTTTTTTAAGCAAATTTTCTTGTTTTGGCACACTTGACGATTTTTTAACACTTTTCCGGTACAGTTATCGAACACATCGTCCTTTCGGCTCTTCCCATTGAGTTAACCTATTTCTGAACCTATTTTTAGAAAAAAAAATTGAAATCCGTCCAGCGGTTTCGTCGGTTGTGACGGCCGGCCGGCAGACAGACATACATTTTTTTTTGTGGCTTTTTTAGTATCAGTAGGTCCTAAAACGTCGAGAAATGCCAAAAAAAAGGGGGTAAGAATTTCGCTTTTGGCTCATGAATGCAATACTTAGGTTTTTTCAAAACTGAAGTAATATCCCATAGGTGACTGCAGATGCCGATTGGTTTGTTTTTCTTGAAAAAATTTCAATCGTAAATTTCAGATACAAACCGATAGGAATCTGATGGCGGAAAAATACGATAGGTTACGATTGGTGCTACATATGGATATACGGTAGAAAACGTTTAAAAACTTGTTTAGTTTTACCAAAAAATTTCAATCAAAACTTCAGGTTCAGATTTACAACGATAGAAATTCTATCGTAAAAAACACATTGAAACCAAATCTGAAATATCCCATAGGTGACGATAAATGCCGATTGGTTTGTTTTTCTTGAAAAAATTTCATTCGTAAATTTCAGTTATCATATATAGTCGTTTGGCACAAAAATTTTTACGAAATTCCGAGATGAAGCCCATTGCAATAAGTAGATTTTTATATGAAATCTACCTAAAAATTTCAATCGTGATCTTCAGATTCAAAACGACTAACTACGATAGAAATTCTATCGTAGAAAAACCGTTGAAACCGAAAACTGAAAAAACCTATAGGTTACGATAGATTACGGTGCGTTTTCTATCTGGCAGAAATAGTCTATGCGTTTAAAATGATTAAATCCAATAGAAACGGATAGCAAGCGATAGAAAACTATTCGTTTTCAATCGTTTTCTATCGATTTCTTTTTTTTTTATAAGGGAAGCTAGTTGATGTTTTATGTCTATATTGGGTCAATGTTAATAGTTTTTTGTTGTTAATTTTGAATGGTTTTGACATTTGAATTTCATTAGTTGCCAATAAAAACTGTGCGTATGTTAATTTTACTATTAAATAATAAATATCAGTCAAATGAAAATAATCCCAAACCAATTAGACAATAAAAGAAAATGTTATTACGTTTCGTTCAATAACGAATGGTTGAAAAATCAAAACTATGAGGGGCTCGAAAAAGTTAACGAGTTTACATTAAAATGCAGATTATGCTGTATTTTTTTTTATTAATTAGTTAGACATGTTTAGCAAACTAAATATGAAATATTCATTATTCAAACTCTTTGAATATCCGAAGATACCATGTCAACTTTAAAGGAAGGAGATGAGGAAAATGGAAGGAATGAGGATATAGGGATGACTATACTAATTGTTTTAAATGACGATGGATATTTTCTTTAAATGCCTGAGGGGAAAATTCATCGGGAAATACAGAGGATGACATTGAGCTCCACAATTTGGCCACTCTATTAAAATAGTCGTTCTGGAAGGACACAGTTGTACAACGAGGTATTTGTACAGCTAATGGATGGGATAGCTCGGCAGCATTTATAGTAGATTGACAATTCAGCCACATTTCTTCTGTGTTGGAGTGAATCAAGCTGGTCCGTTAGTTCGGTATTACCAATCAACCGTATTGCTTCTCTCTGTACATAGTCTAGGCATTTTATTGTTGACTGACAAGCACCTCCCCAAACATGACAGCAGTATTCTATACATGGAGTATTAATTTCATTATAAAACATGATGGAGATTAAATTAAATTAAATTTTTATCATTGTAAATAAAATTTCTTGCTTTAGTATTTCGCAATTGAGTTTTATTATGTATTTATAAATTAACTAATTTTACTATATTTAATTTTTGTGCTCGATCCGATTTCGATTGTTACATCATCCTCAGGAGCTTACAAAAAACTGTTAGCTCCTTTTTTGTAAGCTGCTGAGGATGATGTAACAATCGAAATCGGATCGAGCACAGAAATCAAATATGGTAAAATTAGTTAATTTAATAATAAAACTCAATTGCGAAATACTAAAACAAGAAATTTTATTTACAATTATTCATAATGTTTCGCCAAGTATCAGCGGTAAAATCCATCGAATTTATAAATTTTTATCATATATATAATACACAAGCCATGAAAAAGCGTAGCCATAGGAAAGAACAGAATACAGAAAAGAAAGAAGAAAATACAAGAAGGCATACAAAATCAAAAAAGAATGAATAAACGAAACAAATAAACGAAATTTTTTGAATTTCTTCAAAACCCCCGATACAGAAGACTAACTCATTTTTAGCACAAACAAAATCGTGAACTTGTAGCGCAATTTTAAAATTAAAAATCAATATAAAAAAAATTCAAAAAATCGCCATAACGCCAACTGGAAAAATAAAAGTCCATATAAAAATTCAAAAGCATTTAATCAAAAACACTAATTCAATTTTTTGCATATGGCAATGTTTATTGTTTATTGCAAATGGCTTGAATCAGTAGGGCTATGATTAAGGAGGTTTTGATTTCTTCCAAATTTTATTCTCATTTCAATTTCAATTTATGCTTTGCTTGCGGATAGACGTATTATTTTGGATTGTGATTTTATTTCAGGCTTAAATATTTGTTTTAAATTTGCGCAAATGCACAGGGGTCCCCTTGTTGAATTATATTTTTATATATTATAAAATCTCGGGGTCGTGTACTTTCAAGAGTTGGTAGCCCTAAGCGCAACGGTACCTTGTGTAGCAATGTGTAGCTACTGGCAAGGAAACCATAAGATTTGTTTCAATACTTGTAGTTGTATACTTGCAATTAACATTCAGACATGTATTTGTATATCGGAAGTTGTGCTCTACAATGTTTCCAATAGTTGGTATTTGGTTGAATAAATCACTTATGAACTGAGCAACATCCTGATGATCGGTAGTACCATATATCAAGCCATTAACAAAATTTTTTACTGCCAAAACGTCTACATTTTTGTTGTCGGATAGGACATCGACCAATGTTAAATTCAATCTGTGATCTCTTTGTAGTTTTTTTATCTCATATCTGATAGCCACATAGTTAAATATGCATTGTAAAGTGGCACTTGCATAGCAGGATGCACCATCAATATTTGGAATCCCACGAGCTTTTGGTGTGTCATTAGTAACGTTGACCGTAGCAGATTGCGCTTTAAGAACTTCTGCATGAGCAGCCCATTTGTTATCAATAGTAAAATCATCAGAATTTTTGGCAAGTTCTAACACTGGTAAATCTGGGCGATACGTTTGTCTTAAACGGTTATATTCATGTATTGCTTCTGCACTTGCTTTAATGGAAGCTGGGTCAAAGTTCAAGTCGGGAGAATGCTACATATGCTTGTCCTGGAGCAAACATATTACTACCGGCATCTATTACTGCTTTCTTTAGGCTCAATCCCTGTGATTTATGAATAGTAATGGAATAACTCACACATATAGGAAACTATTCTCGAAATATATAAACTCCATCCATAATTTCAAACTTGACGCTTATTTTTTCGATAACGTGTTCAGCTCCTGATGTTAAAACAATAGTTATTGATTTAATTTCATTTTTGTTATCTATATTCCTCGTAACCAATTTGACATTCCCTACAGTTCCATTTATTAATCCCAATGATACATCGATGTTCCGCATAATCATTATTTTCGATCCTAGTTTAATCGTTATTGTTTTAGGAAGACCACCGGTATTGGAGCAGTTTTCCTCGTCTGATTTCAAAACCTTTTGAACTTTCTTTAGAAGTCTTTCGCGTGTAATTCAATTGTATCTGTTACAAGGAAAGTAAGCATTTCTTTGTTTAAAACATAACACATATTACGGGTAGGAAACAAGCAAACGGTCTCTAAAGGCAAAGTTATTATCAAATTGCACAGTTCTTTTAATCGCCTGTGCACTGTTGTGTTTGAGCAGATAATTTGTTTTGCTTTTAATGTTTCTCTCTCCGCAACTGTAAGCAGTCCTATACGAAGCCTAGATATAGCATATCACGATAAAATACATCTTCTTTTTGTCTCATATTGATGGTCAATTCTTCATAAGCAAATAATTCTTTCCACAAATGAAAGTTGCCGTACGAACCTTTGTACTTTGTACTTTCAAGAGGCGATATTTGGACGTAAGCAGGATTTTCATGCACAGGAGGCAATTGCAATAAATCACCAAACAATAAAACATGCTTCTTGCCAAACCAACCATCTTTAGTTTCTCCAGTATCAAAAACTTCCGTTAGCCTGAAATGGATATACATCAAAGAGATATTCGATATCATAGAAACCTCGTCAATGATAATTAACGGTACATCACGTAATTGCTCATGCAATATTTTAAGTGCAATATCTGACAACGGCCGGTATTTTGCTGTGCTGCCATGTTCTATTGGTAGTTGAAATAATCTGTGAATTGTCAATCCCAGAATGGAATAGGCTGCAATACCCGTTGGAGCTGTTATTGCTACTCGTTTGATAAATTAGATAACTTTTGCCTGTTCCTCCCTCGCCACTAACATAAAGGCGTAAATTTTCTGATCCATGTTGCATAGCGTCTACAACTTTATCAAATACTCGTTTTTGATCTGCGTTAAGCTTTGAGATAACGGTTTCAATATTGACTTCGGCTATATTTTCATGAATTTCCATAAAGTCTTTCATTGCTTCTTCAGCTTCAATAGGTTTGCATTCTAAAGAATCTGTACAGTTGGATAGTTCTTCTTTTTCAATATCTTTGATTTTTTGGTTTATAATTTCTTCCACTTGATCAAAAGCTTGAACTTTTTCAGAAAGTTTCTCATGGTATTCCATGGCGTTCTTTAGATTTGGTTTAAAGGTTTCAAATGCTTCAGCATAAGTTTTGTAACGTCTGATTATCTCCATATTAAACAATAAAACACATTTCAAACATTTCAATAATTAATTCAGACATTTCAATAATTCATTTTCTCTCAATAAAAATTTAAATTCAATTTAACGATCATTTCCTTAAACATCTAAATAAAAATAAAAATCATTAAACACACTCAGCAGAAAAAAGCGAAACGAATTAATGTTGATATTGACGATTGGAGGAAACTTCTGGTGGTAAGAATCAGAACTAGTACTCCAATATAAATTTTGACATTTAGTTCATGTTTGTATACATTCTAAAATTTGTGTTTACATTAGTAAGTTTTCAAGCCGAATAATAATAATTTAATCTAAATCCAAATATAATATTCATTTATAATACTTGTGTTTTTCCAGGTGTTTTGTTACAATTACAGAATAACTACCAGAATTGTATATAAAAAGAATATTAAAACAGCCATCACGGCAACACAAAATCCAGTTCACAAAAGAACTTTGTAAGATGAGAATTTTAATGAAAAACAATAACGTAAATACTTTACACCTTTATTTATTTTATATATATATATATATATATATATATATATATATATATATATATATATATATATATATATATATATATATATATATATATATATATATATATATATATATATATATCTTAACAATTTCACGTTTAGGTTACAATGTTTTCCTTCAAAAACTGTCATGTATATGCGCATGCGTACGTTTTCTTTTTCTTTTAGTTCTCAACCACAACTATAGAGTGCTCACTATTCACATGCCACATACATGGACGTTGTTATAGAATTTAACCTTACAGCTCGGCTATCCTGACTAACTCAGCGCGCTCGCGGTATATGTGTTACAAAATAATTTCTTTTTTTTTTTTAAACATAAATTTACACAAATTCAAACTTAACTAATTGTAAACATATTTCATTTCTTAATTAATTCAATTTTACATTTGTTCCTTAATTCTAAATATTCTTGTTCTTAATTCAATATTAAGTATCTCGACAAACATTGGATACACATGTCAACTTAATATCTTAACTTAAATATTAACTTAAATATTCTGTTTCATATTCTGAGTCTAGGTATTCTACGTCCTCATATTCTGTTTCTTCGTCCTCTAAAAAACATTCTTCATCCCGTTTATGTTCCTGTGTCTTATTCTCTTGGCTAAGGCCTCTAGAGTATAAACGCATGCTTCTTGAATCAAATATTCCTTCAAAGGTTCTACCTGATACCCTTCAACATCTTTTATTAGATATCGATCTCTATCCAACACTTTACTAACTCCATGCGGTCCCTTAAACTTTGTTCTCAATTTGTTGTTAACTCCTACGGTCGGATTTTCCCTCAACATCACTAAATCTCCCTCTGCATATTCCACTAACTTACGTACTTTCCCATCATAATATTTTTTATTATATTCCTGCTGACGATCCATAGAATTCTTCGCTCTATCTCTAATCACAGTGACATCCCGATCTTCTTCTAACCACCTACCCTCTATTTCCCTAATACTCGAATTTCTTTGTATTACTCCAAACAACACCTTAGATGGCACTTCATTAATTGCTTTGTTAAGAGTGTTATTTAATATATATTCGGCTTGTACTAAAACTCGGTCCCACTGACCTCCGCCCTCATACGTTAACTTCGCTAACAATGGTACTAACACTCTGTTGTAACGCTCCACCTGTCCGTTCGAATTAGGCGACGCGGTAGCAACCTTCACATGAACTATTCCTTTTTTACTCATGAACTTTGCAAATTCCTTCGAGGTAAATGCCGTTCCTCTATCCGATATTATAACCTTCGGCACACTATAATAACAAAAGTAGGACAACAAATGTTTACATACTTCTGCTGTGTTCGTTGTTTTTGTCGGAAAGAGTTTGATGTACTTGGTTAAAGCATCCATTGCCAACAACACATACAAACTTTTATTACTTGTCTTATCAAGTGGACCCAAATGATCTAAATGCAGTGTTTCAAACGGAGAATTTCCCTTATCCACCGAATGCAACAAGGCTTCCTTCGGGTTATATGCTATACATACTACGCAATTGTTAATATGACTCATTATCCGTTCCCTCATGTTTTTAAAATAAAACTGTCACCTAATTAACTCACAACCTTTATCGCTTCCTACATGTCCCATAGAATCGTGATATTTATATATAAGCGATTCAATCATGTTCTCTGGAACCAGTAGTTGTAGCCTTTTCTCGTCCTTTCTGTATACTATACCATCCCTTAATTCATATCCTTTTAACTTCTGATCCACTATACGCCCTTTTATCTTCTGGATATTCTCATCCTCTAACTGCCTAATATAAACTTTCTCTAAAAACAAATTCTTCTCCTCAGATTCTATGTAATACACCTGTGCTCTACTGAGAGCATCTACATGCTTCATCCCATCGCCTGCCCTGTGAACTACTTCAAAATCGAATTCCTCCAAAAACAATGCCCAACGTTCGATTTTACTATTCATGTCTCGCTTATTCAACGTTAGCCTTAAAGCATTGCAATCCGTAACCACCGTGAATCTCCTTCCGAACAAATACGGTCTAAACCGTTTTATGCTATAGACCAACGCTAATGTTTCCAGCTCAAAGCTGTGTAGCTTTGCCTCCGCTTCTGTAGTCTTCCTACTATGAAACATAACCGGATGAAATTTGCCATCCTCTTGTTTCTGCAAAAGTATCGCACCGTATCCCGAACTCGATGCGTCTGTATGTAATTGCGTCTCACGGCCTGCTGAATATATACTTAACACGGGTTTCTCAACTAACAACTCCTTCAGCTGATCAAACGCTGCAACATGTTTTTCCCTAAATTCAAACTTTACATTTGGCTTTAACAATTCGTATAATGAAGCAGCAATTCCACTGAAACCCTTTATAAATTTACGGAAATAACTAACCAGACCAATGAAACGTTGTAATGTCCTTTCATCTGTAGGAACAGGATATTTCGCAATGCTTTCTATATGTCTGTCGCTCAGGGTAACTCCTTGCGAACTCACATTGTATCCCAAGTACTCGATTGTGGTTTTAGCAAAATGGCATTTTCTAACATGCAGTTTAACGTCGTTTCTAGCTAAAATCCTAAATAATTGCTTCAACATACTCAAATGCTCCTTTAGATTTTCTGTCGCAACCAAAATGTCATCTATGAAAACTATAATTCTATTGTCATTCCTTAATGGTTCTAAAACGAGCTGTATATACTTTACGAAATGAGCCGGAGAGTTTGTATAACCAAACGGTAATTTGTTAAATTCAAACTGTCCCTGATCCGTAACAAAGGCCGTGTACTTCTTCGACTCCTCCTTTAAATCTACATGGTAAAACCCATTCCGCAAATCCAATGTCGAGAAATACTTCTTCCCACTCAGTCGTTGAATGACGTCTTCTATCACCGGCATAGGGAAATAAATTCTTTCGACTATTCTATTTAGTGGTCTATAATTGCCGCACATACGATAATTATTATCCCTTTTCCTAACCAAAACTACACGACTTGAATAAGGTGACTCACAAGCTCTAATAATTCCCGAATCTAGCAACTCATCTGTAAGTTTCTTTAACTCTGCACTTTCATAATAACTAAAACGTTTAGGACTTGCTGTGACAACTTTATTCTCTCGTATCTTTATTTCGGCTTGATATTGAACCTTATCAACGATATCTTTACTCTTATTCAAATAATATTCGTTATATATATTGTTAATAACACCACTATAACCGACTGTCTCGTACGTATCACCTACGTCTAATACTACTTCATTCATAACCAACAATTCACTATGGGTGTTTGCTACCTCGTTCATTATGTCTACGTCAAAGCTACTCTTCTTTTTTACGTCCCCGATTTTAACTACACTGATTCCGTTCAATTTCAAGAAATCCCTTCCCAGAATTATATTTATATCCATTGTTTTATCGGACACCACTCGGTATTTAACTTTATACACATTATTCTCTATTACAATACTACTATCATAACTGCCTAAAATTATGAGCTCACTGCCGTTAATTCCGAACACATTTTCGTTACTTGTTTCACATACCTTTAAATTTCCAACCAATCTTTCTTTTATAATACTCACGTTACTGCCAGAATCTACCAGCACTCGTTCCTTAACCAATTTACCACCAATAACCGCCATCACGTTTACTTGCCCGGTGCTGTCAACCATCAACTGTCTCTCAACCGCCGTTTCCACATCAGACGTCTGACCACTCGTATATAGGGTTTCTGCTACTAGTTTCACTTTGCACTGCTCTTTAACGTGACCAATTTTCTTGCATCTCTCGCAAGTAGGTTTCCTTCTTGGTAACGTACAATTGGTGGCTATATGCCCTTGTTGAAAACAATCGTAACACTCCTTTTTACGCACCCATTCTGGCTTATTCTCATACTTCTTCTGGTGACCTTCGTTTACTTTTACTCTTTCTGCAGGGTAACTTTGACTATTAATTCTCCTTCCGTTGTCTCCTTCTCCCCCCTCCATCATAACATGCCACTCGATGTGCTCCTTCAATTCTCTTAGCGTAGTAATTTTGATAGACTTTAAGGTTGCACTTAGTTTATAGTCGTTAATGCCCATAATTATATAATAAAATATATTTTCCTCTTCTATCTGCCCCTTTGCTATGTGACACATCTCAAAATAATATTCAACCAATCCCTGTTTGCCTCGGATTCTCTTTCTTAATCGTTCGTGAACCTCTGCCTGTGTACATTTACTGGAAAAATTATCTTGTAACTCCAACGAAAATCAACACCACGTCATCGTGCGATCCATAACCGACTCGTACCACTTAAGCGCGTACTTCAACATCTTGTTTCTGGCCGCTAATATCACTAATCTTTCATCTAGCTGATAGACATCCATCATAACCTCAACATTTCTAACCCACTGTTCAGAATTCAACCCCGAAACATCGGTAGGGTCAAAGTCCGGAAGCATATTTACAATATCACGAACAGTAAACCGCGTATTATAGATTTTAGGTAATTTTTCCTTTCCTTCTTCTGACAACTCATATTCCGAATTACCATTATTAATCAAACGCCCGTGTTCACTATTTGGCACCTCCGTATTAATTTCAGTAACTGCCTCCTCGAAACTTTGTTTTGATTTATGCGGGTTATCCTTCAACGTATCCGCCAATAATCGCTGCAGTAGAACTCCTTTGTTTCCTTCTGTTTGCAACCCACGTGCACTTAACTCTTGCCTCAATTGTTTAACATTAAATTTTTCCATCTTTATTTATCTATCTTTATTTGGACCATCCGATGATATACTAGATAGATATATCCCACTTCTGAGCTGTAAGATGAGAATTTTAATGAAAAACAATAACGTAAATACTTTACACCTTTATTTATTTTATATATATATATATATATATATATATATATATATATATATATATATATATATATATATATATATATATATATATATATATATATATATATATATATATATATATATATATATATATATATATATATATATATATATATATATATATATATATATATATATATATATATATCTTAACAATTTCACGTTTAGGTTACAATGTTTTCCTTCAAAAACTGTCATGTATATGCGCATGCGTACGTTTTCTTTTTCTTTTAGTTCTCAACCACAACTATAGAGTGCTCACTATTCACATGCCACATACATGGACGTCGTTATAGAATTTAACCTTACAACTTGGATATTACATTGGGGGGTAAAATAAAAATTTAAACTAAATCTAATTGGAATATACATTTATAAAACTTGTGTTTTTCCAGGTGTTTTGTTACAATTACAGAAAAACTACCAGAATTGTATATAAAAAGAATATTAAAACAGCCATCACGGCAACACAAAATCCAGTTCACAAAAGAAGCTCCATTCAGAGTTCGAACATTAAATCCTGTTAATTACGATTCTAAATTAAAATTTTGGAAAAATGCCATAGCAAAATATTGTTTGTATAAAGGGGAAAGCAATATAAATATAAAAGAATTGAAAAATGCATTTCAGCGTAATAATCCAACGGTATTAGAGGATATGTTTCAGAAAGAAGTTAAATTAAAAAATGATTTCATGGAAATTCGACAGTATACATGGAGTGGAAGGGGGTTTTAATTCGTTAATAAAAAAGTATTTCAAAGAGTCTCAATAAATTTAAAAATTTAATGATACAAACAAAAGATGATTTCACAGAATATGTTAAAGGTGATTTTTTATTTAAGATTCTGTTGTCTCGAGGTTTAATTTCTATTCTTATTTGTAGAATCAATCAACAAAAATCAAAAGGGAGATGGAATATTTAACCGAATCTGTTATGTCCTTGTAGCCGATGCTATCGAAAAGCTTACCAATTCCAATTTAGAGTTTAAATTAACAAGTGAAGGTGCTTTTTAGCAATTCAACAGTTAGAAAACGATTGATAATTACTCAAAAATTATAATAAAATTCGGTGTCACCGCACAAAAAGTCACACTAATCAATGAGCTTGAACGTTCTGTTTATAATCTAGAAAAAACAGAAAAACATTTATTGAAAATTATTGATAAAATTGAAAATGAATTAAAAGAGTTAGACATAAAAATATGAGGGTTGATTAGAGATGGCAAACGAAATTCGGCGAAGTTTCATCTTCGTTAGATCAAATACAAAGACGACAATCTCGAATTCAAGATACAACGAGTGATGCTAAAGTGTTGGAAGCTTTTAAAATTGGTTCTAAAACTATCAAAAATTTGCTTTCTGATTCGAGAATTACGCTGGATAGCGTTGATGAGGCATTGGCAGATGTCTAAGAAAAGCATGAGGTACATGATGATATCCAATCAACGTTGGGCGGTGGTAACACATTTAATATAATTGATGATTCCATTCTGGAAAAATAATTAGAGGAATTGTTATTAGAAGATGCCTTCCCTGATGTTGTACTGTTTGATATTAATAAAAACGATGGAAATGAAAAGGAGAAACCAAAGGATGCAATATTAAATATGGATGACTCGCTAGAACGTCGTATGAATGAATTAAGAATTGAGTTTGGTGATGGATGTTATTTTTTTAAAAAAACAGCCTCAGTGATGATAATTTTCTCCTATACTGATGTAACACCCCTTTCAAATATTCAAGCAATAAACAGGAACTAAATTATATCAGCACCAAAATAAGAAGCAATGGCTGATGACGCCCATACAGCGTGGTGATTTAATTCTAACAAGTATCATATATCATATACCTCACCATCAAATAATCGGGAAAAAAATAATACGTGATGTATAAAATCGTTTAAATTTGTTGGCTCATATTCTTCATTTTAACAATAAGTTTCACTAACCCTCTTTAACATTTCGAAAGTTTAATGTTTTATTGTTTATTTTTAGTAAGTCATTGTATTTTTAAATTGTTATAAAATTAAAAATATTGTACTTACTTTAATTGAAATTTAATTTTGCCCTCAAATACACAGAAAAATATACTTCTATTAACATCTTATATTGGAGTACTAGTTACAAAACCTGCTACCAGCAGCGCGAGTTTTTAGATTCCAATCGTCATCGGATTTCGTTATAAACGAAAACAAAAGATAACGAGATAGTATAGACCTTTTTCCCGAAAAAAACTTGACATTTGTGATCAGCGGAATTGGATTTCGAAAACTTTAAAAAATTGTTATTTCTTGCAAGTCAAGCCTGTTTTGCGTTGTCTTTAAGTTGTTTTTACTATATTTGCATTATTATTATTTTTGCAGTAAATTTTAATACATAATTACTGATTTCTAATTATCATTTGACAGATTCCATGCAGCAATCTATGCAGCAATACAACGATTTGAAGTTTAAAGAAAAAACTCTATAGGGATCGTGCGTATCTGATTGTTACGCGCCAAGTGTTGAGTATACAAACTTTTGGTTCTATTTGAAATTAGTTTGACGTTTGTCGTTTTACATATATTAAATCAAACCGTACTTTTTCTTTAATATTATTAAAAATCTCCGTTCCTGTTGCGTAAACTTTAATAAATATTTATGTATATTGTATAAAATGTCGCATAATTAGTGCCTAATTTACTTTATTTTCATTTTAATATTTTCACAAACAACAAAATAATCGAATAATTTGAAAGGAATACTAGATCATAAAATTTGTTTAACGTGTAATTGGTTGAAAAAAAGAACCAATACTTACAGACTCTAACACTTAAAGCGCGACGGTCGAATCAAATAGCAATGCACGGTCCCTATATAAAATGCCATGATGGCTGATGTTTTTTTTTCACTCACTTGGAGTTTGAAGAGCAAATTGAAAAGAAATCCTTTTTTTTTAATTTCGATTCGGAAAGTAAAATTATTAAAAATTATAAAAATTAAAAAGTTTGGTTTAAACCAAAAAAAAATTTTTATAAATTGTATTTGGTTGTCAATAAAAATTGAATTTTTTTATGTAAAGTAATGTTGATCATAACCTTAAGAAGAAAAATTTGCAAAATAAAGGAAAAGAAAATAGTTAATTGGGTGTTTTTCTTAACAAATAAAAATTGAAGAAAACAAGAAAAGTTCAAACTCTGGTGACGTACATTCTAATTTATATGAATTCAACGCAGATAAAAATAATTTACAGGGGCCCTATTCCCGAACACATATTTGTCAATCGACAATATTGTCAATTTCACTAAATGCAGTGGCGGATTATGCCTTTAAGGGGCCTGAGGCGGAACAAAATTTTGGGGCCTAAGATTTTACTAAAAATTTTGCAAATGAGTTTGATTAAGACTATTTCTTAAATAATTTTTTATCCGCTTCAGAACGGAGAAAGATCGTTCCCCACTTGCGTTGCATATCGGCAATGTAAGAAATATTTTTAAAATAGTTTCCACATTGGGAAATGAAGATTGCAGGCCATCAATGATTACCTTGTACATCTTAAATGGACAAGTGATGTTCTCTTCTTTTATATATTTTAAAAAATGATGTACTTCGTCTTTAAAATATTGTACTTCTATATCCCTCGCATATGTATTTGACAATTCTAAAATACACTTGTCAACTTCATCACTGGATATATTTTGATCAAAAAATAATTTAAAATTATTTAAAGCAGTTTCATATATGGACGTTCTGGTAGACATTTCAGTGGCAAGTCTATCACAGATCATATTGTGAGTACTTATAATAAACAATTCTCGTCCTACTAGCTGTGTATCATTTGCAGATGATTCATCATACTTAATTTTGCGTTTTCTTTTTCGTCCTTCTTTGTAGCTAATATTGTCTGTTAATAAGTTTGCTTGCTTTTCTATGCTCTCAAAATCATTCCGAACATCCCTTATAAATTGTGACAAAGAATTAAACAGTTTTACTCCTTGTAATAAGTTCGTTTGAATATTTTGAAATGATTTTCTAGTACTATTGATTCTTTGCAATAATATATCCCATAGAACGGTTAATAAGGCAATTCATATTCATCGAAAAAGCTAGTTAATTTTTTAACCTCAACTTTAGTAATCGGTTTTTCGTCTTCATTTTCGCTAATTTGGATAAGAACGCTTTTAATATTTTTGTAATTAAACCGCAAGGCGGATACTGCATCAGCTCTTGCAGACCATCTTGTCACTTATGTCACTTAATTTTTTAATATGTTTGGAATTAGGATCGGAAAAATTATCAATAAGTAACTTCCATCTGTGAGTAGATGAAGAAAAGAATACATATATATTTTGGATAAAGTTAAAATAATACACCGCAGTAGAATAGGCATCTGCAGCATAATTTCCAATTAAATTAAGCGTATGACTTGTACAAGGAATAAAAATGGCGGTCTCACTTAGAGTTTTAATTCTGGCTTGTAAACCATTATATTTTCCGGCCATATATGTTTGACCGCGACAATTTTTAATATCCAAAGACAAATTGTTTAAAGTTTTCAAAATAAGTTGTGCTAGATATTCTGAATTGTGATTTTCAATTTGTAAAAATCCAAAAATCGTTCTCTCGCATCGTCCACTTTATCAATGTACCTTAATATAAAACTTAGTTGGTCAGTGTGGTTCACGTCTGGCGTAGAATCAATCAATATAAAGAGTCCTGAATTTCTTGAATTAGGTGTTCTTTTACTTCAGTTCCCATTAAATTTATAAATTCATCGCATGTGGTATGTGATAAATAACTTACATTACCTTTTCCTAGGTACTCAATGCATGTCATAAATGTTCCTTTTCTGTTTAAATCAATATCTTCTCGATGACCACGAAATGCTAAACCCAAAGTAGCTAATAGCTTTACTGTAGCTGCAACTCTTTTTAAAACTTCGCGCCAGCATTTTTTTTACTTCAATTTCACGAGCTATTTGAGTATCAATACGTCCAGTTACAAACAATCTTTTTTTCAAATTTTTCAAACAAATTTTTTAGACAATCTTTTTTCCAATCAACGTTGATAAAACGAAATATACAACTAAAGCTAAAACACCTATACTATATCAATCATATCATATGGAAACCCTTTTCAAACGTTAATCCAAATGATGAATTTAGCATATGTTGTATAAAAAATACACGGATTTTAAGCATACAATAAAAGATTTCAATTCTACACGTTAAAAAGTTTTCATTTATTTAGTTATATATGAAATTAATCTAAAATATGTACAATTATATGCTTAAAATTGAGGTTTTCAGTTTAATGCTTTCAATAAATTGTAGGTCTTAAAAGAAATCCAAAATCATTGATGGAAACATAAAACTCAAATATACTTCAAATATCCAAAAAATACTTATCTAGATTTTGTTTTTATCAATAATTTTGCGATTGATATAATAACAGCCCATTGCAAATAAAGTTTTAGTATTAATATTCATTCGTAACAGTGGAACTTTTCAAAACAAAATGTTTTTTTACTATACAAATTGGAAAACGAATTTGTACATTAAAAAATTATAAAACCATCAAATTAGAATTATTAAAATAAATACATACATGAAAAAAGGTAATACAAATTGACAACCTAACACTTTTACATGTGGGATAATATTAAAAAAATCTTTAGGTTTAAAAACTTTGGTTGAATGAACGCAGTCATCTGATATTTGAATACCTATAAAATATTAATACTATTTGTAGCGAGGGGGTCCCTGTGCATGTGGGGCCCGAGGCGGCCGCCTCTTCCGCCTCTATGGTAATCCGCCACTGCCTAAATGCTTAACAACTTTGTGTCAAACAAATTATAACAATTTTTACAAAATTATAACAGATTTTTGGTACTAGATTCGTACTTTTGACAACTAACTTTTTTAATCTTAAAAGATGCAAAATAAAATAAAAATATATTTAATAAATAAATATGTTTTAATGATATTTATATAAAAATTTGATTGTTTGATATTATCAAAGACTTAATTTTGCGTTATAAATTAATTTTTACGCCAACCGATGAAATTTGTATAAAAAAGTCAACACACAAAAAATAAAGCAAAATTGTGATTTTGACAGTAACTATATTGTTCTTGTCAGATTCACAATATTGTGTTGAATTTTCACCAAATTGGTGTTACATAATAAGAAATTCACAATTTTGTGTGAATTTACAATATTGTGATCACATTTATGTGTTCGGGAATAGGGCCCCAGGTTTGTTAAATCTGAAGTAATATATATATGTAATCATATTCGCACAATTGTTTGCACTTGGTAATACAACTCTATTACCATCTGAAAGTGCAATTGTAGAAATTCGGATCAACAAGTTGATACATATTGGAATTATTTTGTTCGTATCAGAAGGTGACATTCAAACGAAGAGGAGCCTTAATCCAAATATCCGCGAGATTTATTGGAGGATTTATCTACAATTGGAAGTATATAAAACAATACTGGAGGCGGAGCAGTTTCAACAAAAAGGAAAAACTAAACCAAGTTAAATAATTTTTCTTTTTAATAATTTTTTTTTTTATTAAATATATTAAATTTACTTTATAAACCTTTATCATTTCACTATTAATGTTAATAAGTAGCTTTCCCATTTTAATGATTGGCTAAATCAATCAAGATAAGAGATTCACAAGTGAAAATTTGTTTGTGTGATAGTTTTTTTTTTCGTTCCCGGTGTAACATAATAGTAATTATTAGTTATAGTCCAGTAACTTTATACATTACCGTATGCGTCAAATCCGGTAGTTCTGATTTTTTGCAGACTTGTTTATGATGTTGGCCTAATGAATAATCCAAGTTTGTGACCTCGAGCGCCGAACGCAACTTCGTCAAATATCGCAAAAACCGCGAAAAAATCGTTATTTTTTCAAATTTTGGCGATTATAACCCTAAAGGACTAGTTTTTTCTTTAACCTTTCTGAGGCCGTTTTTAAAGTAGACTAAATTTGCTACAATATGATACTAGAACTGTCTCCGCAGACCCACTAGTTTCCGAGATTAAGCCTTTCAAAGTTTATCATTTTTTTCGAACTTCGCAATTTTTTGCAATTCTGTCGTTCTAAATAAACTGTGACCCTGAATATACTATCGAAGTCCTGTACTTTTATGATGAGATGTTAGAAAAGAAAATGAGAAGTGTGAACAGTCTGCACAGGTATGTTGAACTCTCGATACTTTTCCAAAATCATCCTTATCGAGAAAAGTGCATCGGTAGTACCTCGGCCCCGCCGGAAACCACACTGATATTCTCCAAACAGTTGTTCAGCAAAAAGAAATAAATGATTAAATTAACAATTAAATCAATATTTATAAATTTTATGCATTTGTTACAAAAAATGGTGTGTATAACTAGTGCGAATGTGTTTTCAAAACGCGAGTTATTGCAGCACTCCCTACGGTCATGCTGCAAACTAACTCTTGTTTGGAAAACACATTCGCACTAGTAATACAATCTACGATTTCTCATTGGCCACCACATACATGGTTTTATTAATACAATTATTAGGATAGGGATGTACAAAACTCTACAAAGGTATAAATTGCAAAAAATTGCGAAGTTCGAAAAAAATGATAAACTTTGAAAGGCTTAATCTCGGAAACTATTGGGTCTAAAGACAGTTTTGGTATCATATTGTAGAAAATTTAGTCTACTTTAAAAACACCTAGAAAGTTTGAAGGAAAAAACTAGTCCTTTAGGGCTATAATCGCCAAAATTTGAAAAAAAAATTTTTTCGCGGTTTTTTCGATTTTTCGATTTTTGACAAAGTTGCGTTCAGCGCTCGAGGTCACAAACTTGGATTAATCATGAGGCCAACATCATAAACAAGTCTGCAAAAAATCAGAACTACCGGATTTGACGCATACTATGAGAACTACCGGATTAGACCCCATACTCTCAGGCGACAAAGTTACTGGACTACATCAAAAAATTAAATTAATTTAGCCCTCTTGGAAGGTTTGGAAGGTTCCGCTTGAGGTTCGTCCGTATATGGATTGACGTATTGGGATGGCATATTCCCATCAGGGGATGGTGATGAATCGTCGACGTCGTGTGCCCACAAGTCATCCTCCATTTCGACATCGGAGAGATCGTCACCTTCTGGGATATCTGCTACTGCAACTACAATAATGATGAGGTACAGTTACATAATCTTCTTTTCTCATCGGCCACCACACACATATATCTATTAATACAATTATTAGGACAGGGATGTAGAAAACTCTACAAAGGTATATTGCAAGCAATTGCGAAGTTCGTAAAAAGTGATAAACTTTGAAAGGCTTAATCTCGGAAACTATTGGGTCTACAGAGACAGTTCTAGTATCATATTGTAGCAAATTTAGTCTACTTTAAAAACGGCCTCAGAAAGGTTAAAGAAAAAACTAGCCCTTTAGGGCTATAATCGCCAAAATTTGAAAAAATAACGATTTTTTCGCGGTTTTTGCGATTTTTGACGAAGTTGCGTTCGGCGCTCGAGGTCACAAACTTGGATTATTCATTAGGTCAACAACATAAACAAGTCTGCAAAAAATCAGAACTACCGGATTTGACGCATACTACCCCATACACTCAGGCGACAAAGTTACTGGACTATTATAAAAAGTTCAAATTCAACAGTTTCACAACCGTTTTTCAGATCTTCTACAATTCTCCATGATTTAAATAAAACAACGAAAAATAATACTTTTCTGGTTGTGTATCAACTCTATATTTAAAATGGTTGATCAGGTATTCATGTGTTCGTTTTCTTAAGTAAAGGTTTTCTTTTATTTTATGATGTTCAACATTATTATTTGCGGGCTTTAAACTAACAAGGTCGAACCACTTAGTAAAGTCATACAAACAATAAGATTCTAATGTTATAGGACGATTTGGGTAGAAATCAGCAGTTATATTAGGGCAGAATATATCAGTTGAGTCTGCACTCAACCGTTCTATAGTCATTCGATTTTGTAGTTTTTTAGCTCTTATCTCATTGACATTAATCCACTTTACTTTAGTACGTGGATCAGTTCCAAATAAAGAGATTCCCAAAAGTGTATCGGCAGCTTCAAGTGCTCCACATTCTCTATTATTTAAAGCTCGTAGAGAATAGGCCCACAAGCGAGTTTGGAGAGACTTTGTTGAATCAATTTCTGTCAACGTATCCGTTACATAGCTTTTTTCACCTTTGGTTTCATATTTGGTGATGTAATATGTTATGGTTCTTGATTTTTCTCCGCAAAACTGAATATATACTGAATACATATTTCCTTCCCCAGCCAACAAAATAGCTGCCCATAACAGCTGCCCTAGGAATTTCATATAATCGACTTTTGGTTTTCAACATTTTTCTTCTTGCCACGGCTGTTACTACATCTCTTATAATTATATTGTCAGTAATGGATCGTGGAAAACTAAATCTACAAACTTTTCGAAAGCCAGATTTTGTTTTTTTTGTGCGTAAACAATAGTGATTGTGGTGATGTTTCTGATGAATGGTAACACGTTTATGCAAAATAGGTGATTTTGCTTTATCGGGAATTCTGCAGGTAACGTATTGTAATAAACTTCGTCCAGAATGGGTTAATTTAATTTACTCATAAATAACCAATACATTCTGCATAAATGTTTTCCACATTCAAACTATTGCAAAGAAGAATTAAAAAAGGAGTTAACTAATACATTTTGCATAAATCAATGCAAATTAAATTTGAGTTCGCTAATACAAATGTTTACATTAATGAAAATAGGTGTGGCCTATTCTTGATGTACGTACTACGTAATATTGTTTTCTAGAAAGTACAGTGAATTAGCAAAATTTTCTACTTATTTATTTTTGGATATAAATAAGCGAACAAAATATCAGATAGTCAGTTTAATTTTGCAATTGAAAGTGTTTATAAATATTCGCAAGGATAAAGAATAATCGGATGGTACTTGAGCCTGGGTACTAATAGAGAAAGAATTTGAGCCTAGTGGAATAGTAAATACAGATTTTACGATTCCGAATATCATTCGATTCAAATTGTGGAAAAGCGGTGAAATTTATCGTACATAAATTGGAGACCCTAGAATTTATTGTAATTAAAATTGGAAGCTGCTGTAATTTGTTGATAAATAACGTTTGAGATTTTGTTAACCGAAGATCCGTCTTTTTGCTGTCGTATTTGCTCAATAATCGAAAAGAACCGGCGCAGAGTCGTTACAGTATTTCATTATAAAGTCAGCGACCATCTCTGGATCTGATTCTCCAATTATTGGCGCATTTTCTGCCCATAGTAACATGTGATAATGTTGAAGACCCCTACCTTGGTATTCACGCCTCAAAAAATAGTGAAGTATTTTACCCAATGGAGCTTCATTAGAGCATATAAAGTCAAGCATAGCATGAAATTTATTTTCTATGAATCTGGATGTTGATACTGGATCTGCCGCTATTAACTCTGTTCGTGGTGTCGCATCAGTGGCGTAGCTAGCATGGGTGGCACCCGGGGCGGATATTGTGGTGTCACCCCAAAAATAGAAACTGTCAATAATAATGAAACACCGATAAACGTAATTTAAAATTTTTTTTAATTAATACAAATGAGCATTATTGTTAATACTACATTGTTGATGACACAATGTAGCATTGTTAATACTACAATGCTACATTGTGTCATTGTTGCCCGCAAGTAATTTTTAATTAATTTTAATTTGCTGAAACTCCTCTCACACGAAGCCACTAATACGCAAATAGTCATAAATAACTTTAGTGCGACCGTAAGATTCGGAAGAAATTCTGAAAAATCCCATTCTACGATGAATTTCAAAAAGTCTAGGTACACCCAGTTAGAAACTGTAACATTGGCCGCTTTTAAATGCCTCCTCAACCTTTGTATCTCTATGAGGAATTCTGTTGCCAATACCTCATCATAAAAACCAGTAAATTTTGATACAGATAATTTCAACTCTTCACTGTTCGCCAAAAGCTATGTGTTTGTCTGCACAACCTCGAACAATGAGGCTAGATCTTGAACTGACTTCAGTCTATAGTTCGGAGTTCAACACTGAATCGATCAAGACATTCCAACATGTCCTTTTTAAGTTGAGCTCTTAGTGTCAGTCCAACATCAGGTGCAAATTCACCAGCCGCTCGTTTTTTACGTTTTTACGACGAATTCGGCTTTCCATTGGAATGTCATAGTCCTCCGATTTTTTCGCAGCAAGATCTATTGCCTCTTCTACAATATGACTTCGTTATGAATTGACTCTATTTTTGTAGCTAATTGATCAATATTCAAGCCCTTGCTTTGCAATCCAATCTGAGCACAGATATTATTTCTCTTAGAATATCATTCCAAAACAAAAGATAGCAAAGAAACGAAAAATCACATGCTGCATTGATAAGGTTCTGGGCAGCGCCTCTAGTGTCTACATTTTCTTGTTGATCGGCTTAACTTCTCAATTTCAGCCACAATCCCATCAAAATTTTCAGCCAATACTTTTACTGCAGCATAATGAGCACTCCAATGCGCTGTTATGAGTCTTTTAACAGTTGCTTTGTTGTGTTTAGCAAGTACTTCCCAGCGGCTAGTCGAAGCAGAAAAACATGTAAAAATGGCTTCCACTGTTCCGAAAAACGTTACACAAGCTACTGTAGTGCCAAATTGTTTAGGACACTACTATATGATAAAGATGTAGTGCAAAAATATTAACGTACACTACTATGTTAATTAAATGTAGTGCAAATGTTAACACTACTATAAAACAATGTGTAGTGCTGATATTTGTTTTAAGTTTTTATTTCACTACTTATTTTATACTTTATTTTATATTTTATACTTTAGTGCTTTCGAAGGCTGGTGACACTTTCACGTGTGGAAAATGCAGTGCTTTTAATTAACTAATATGATTATTGATGTGTCTGTTGATTGACTGCACTCAATCTCTAACCGGAACGTTCTTATTTCCCAAAGAAATGAAGGAAACTCTTTGTGATAAGTTTAGGTTAGCTTACACAAGTTTAAGTAGAACTCCAAATTACAGCACTTTTATTTGACAAAAACAATAACTCAATATTTTAGTTTATATTTATATATTTAAAACTCCAAATAACATCACTTTTATTTGACAAAAACTATAACACAATGTTTTGGTTTATTTTTATATTTTACTTAACTTATAGTTTGTAAACTAAACTCTGTTTATAATATTTAAAATTTGACCTAACGATTGATTTGTCAAATAAAGATTGACTAAAGAACACTGACTTCACTATTGGTCCGCTTAATTACTATTTTAATGAATCACTTGACTTTACGATTTCACTTGGTTGATTTGTAACAACTGACCGTTTAATTGATTTTTCTTAAAATTGACTGGCTTGTTTTATATTTGTAAAATTGACTCTGACCGCTTGATTGGTTTTTTAAAATTGACTCTTCTTAAATTAATTAAATAATTGTTACTGAACGACTCGCCGATTATTCATTAAAATATTACTTATATAATTAAAAAAATGATTACTCGTTGATTATTGTTTTTGAAATCGAAACAACTGACCTACTGATTTTGTTTTAATTAAATTTTATTTAATGCCAATGTCGCGAATTGATTTTATTTAAATTAAACGATATTAAAAAATATTTTAAAATAACCCAGAAAAAGGTAATTAAAAGGTAGGTTATGAAATATTTGTTTTCAATTTTAATAGAGTTTTAGGTCAATTGTTTTTATATTCATGGGTAGGAATTTAGAAGATATTGCGAATATACTTTGAGAGGTTGTTGTAGGAAAACTATGTAATTTGTTTTACTACATTCCTCCCCCATGGAATAAAAAATTTTGTTTTCATCGTTAGAGCTAGTTAACGATGAACACAAAATTTTACCAAATTATGTTTGCTTTTGAGAAAAAGGAAAGAGAAAAAAAAAAAAAAAAATAAGTGAGTAACGTTATCTTAGTCTTATCTTATAAATATTGAATAAATTATGTTTTTATCGTCGTAATAAAATTAAGAGGGGCCCTTATAATTATAATTTGTATTATAATAATATGTATTTATATTAATTCAATTTTGTTTAATTCATGCTATGTACTATAAATATTTAATAAATTTAAACGGTTTACAATTGTTTTGGGCCGTCAAGTTAAATTGCTTGTTTCTGTATGATTACAAAATAATTATTTTAATTTAATATGTATACTAGTGATTGCTTATATTATGCTAGTGATTGCTTATGACTAATTTTAGTAAACTTATTATTTTTATTGGTTGTATCGATAGTTGAATCGTATTGGTTATTGATTGATTGATTGTATTAATAGTATGAATTATTGTGATCAACTTACTTAGTTGTGGTAAACTAAAAATTGTAGTAAATTATTTGTTTTTGTTTGAATAAAAAAAATTACGTTGTTTTGATTCTCTCGCGTATCTTACCAACTACTGTCTTAATATAATATGTATATTTATGCTATAATGATTATTTATGCTTAATGATTTTAAAATTATTATTTCTATTGATTGTATTAATAGTGGAAATCGATTTGATAGTAAAATTATTGTTTTTCAATTACATCTTATTTTTCTTTTAAGCATTTGTATTACTACCTAAAATATAATGTATACTAAATAAAGCAAATCAAAATTATTCAGATCAGCTATACTACTTAAAACAAACAAAAATGAATAAAAACATAAAAAAAAAGAATAATTGAAATTATAAATGAATCTAATTTTAACATGAATAAATAGAAAAAATGTGTGTGTACAGGCATGTTGCTAATTATAGTTTAATTTCTTGTTTATTCTGTTTTCGTTTACTTGTTTTCAGAATAGCCTAAAATTCGAACGGCCGGACAAGCTCTCCACACTTTGTCGTTTGTTTTCTGCAATTGGAAAAATGTAGAGATCTCCTTTTTCTTGTACGAGAGGAACATTTTGTTCTAATCCGTCTACCTGGTCTAGTTTGGTCTCTTTTGCTATGGTTGTTTCGTTGGGCGAAGCTTGGTTTCTGACTGTTTTCGCGACGAGAGGTATTGTCGTTTGGATTTGTCTGTCCTTATTACTCCTGTTCTTATGTTTGAGGATGAGCTTTAGTATGTATATTACTAGTATCACTCCTATAAAACTAACCGTTGTGTATGTAGCTATACCCTGTATTTGTATCTGGTCTTTTTGGTGATTATTAGTTCTGGCTTGTTCTGTTAGTATTAGTTTGTTCTCGAGGTCAGTCATTGTGTCATCAGCGTCATTCATTTCTTTGTTGTAACGTTCGTTATGTGTGATTGAAAAAGTGTTCCGCGTTGGGTTTGGGGTTATTGTGTACAGTGATGTAAAATTCCATATTTCCTGCCATTTAAGTGGCGGGTATACGGGATTTACTGGTTGTTTCATGTTCAGTTGCTCTCTGTGTTTTATTCTAATAGGGTATAGCTGGTTGTTAGCAAGCACGTCACAGTTTCGGTTGAATTTGATCGTACCTTGTCCGATGAGGCGTTCTGCCGTTGTATTGGCACATGTCACGAAAACGGTTTGTTCCGTTCTGAAAACGTATAAGATTGTATTATGATTTTGTAACTTCACGATTATATCGTTTAAGTTCTTAGTTCTTTTATAGGTACAGTGTGAAGCGTTTACGTCGGGGCTATGGTACAGTTGGGTAATGCAGTGTGTTCCAGCACCTATTATTTTAGGAAAAGTTTGTTCGCATAAGTTTATTGTTCTCTGTAGGTTTACCAGTAATTTTTTACAGCTCATCACGTCTCTGTCTTTTAGAAGCATGAATTCGGTACCGAGTGAATTGCTAGCTATATAGTCGGCTTGTAATTCCAATAGAGCAAAAGTGTCGTCCTGTAGTTTTATTGGTAGTGTATAAATTTTACTAAGACTGTAGATGGGCACTTCTGGGAGAGGTATATCAACCTTTATCAGTAGTCTATGGTTTACGTAAACGTACTCGATGTTAATGATCTGTTCTATATGTCCAATTTCTAAAAATTCGTCGTTAACATTTTTAGATTTTATTATATTTTGTACTAGTGTAGTCAGGTCAGTAGTTTTTAGTACTAGAGGATGTAGTTTGTTAGATCTGATGGACTGAAGTATGGAAAAGGCGTAATTTTGTTGCTTCTGGATTTTATTAACTTTCAAAAGAGCGTAGTTCAATATAGCATCCATTTCTATTTTTATTTCATTTTTCATTATATCTTGCCACATCGTGTTTTTGAACTCGTTCATTTTACGGCTTAGATTCTCAACTTTCGCTTGGAGTGCGTCCGTCTCATTTCGTAGATTGGTAGTTTCTAGTTTGAACAGATTGTAATTAGATTTTACAACGCTAATCTGGGTTTTTAGTAGTTCGAAGGTTGTGTTGTCGTCATCTTCCAAAAGGTCCAGCTTAGTATTTATGTTAGCCGCGTCTTCGTCGTCCATAGTACCGAAAAGCCAGTGAGATAGTCTACCTCCCATGTTAATCAGTCCGCGTTTTGTTCTCCTAAGATTATGTTCTAGCTCATATGATTTTGATTTGAGATCACCCAGATAGTCTTCTAGGTCTGTTTTAAGGTTGTTACAGTATGTTACTAGTCTCGTGTCGTTTAACTTTGGGCAAAGTGTTTCAATGAGCTTGTCGCAGGATTCGATGAATTCGAAAGAATCGCTAAAATTCCCTATATTTATTGGTATTACGACTTCCCATGTGTCCGTGTAGAATGATGTGTTACCGATGCCTTCAAACAGAATACCGTTTTGTTTAAGTTCGGTTATCTCGTAGTCTCTTCCTGTGGTAAGTTTCATCACCATTAACAATATCCAGAATTTCAAGAGTTTTGACATGTTTGCTATAAATAGAAACCAATTTGGGTTATGTCACCAACATTTCGCTTTAGCTAAAGATTAGAAATTAAAATATCAGACGGATAACAGAATTTGGAAGGACTGTTTTTTTTTTTTTACATGCTTGTGTCGATGGAACATACGCGGTCGTAGTACGGTATTAGCCTGTTTTTGTGAACTACCTTATGTTGGTTTCCTATCTTGATTGTGCAGTTCACCTCACCGTTTAGCTTTGTAACTTCGTAGGGACCTAGTCGAAGAGCAGACAATTTGCTTTTCCGTGTAGGATTTATTAGTAGAACCTTGTCCCCAACTTGTATGTTAATCGGTCGAGTGTATTTATCGTAATATTTTTTTGTGTTCCTTTTGTATTTGGTAAGGTTTTCTCTGCCGAACTTATGTGCTACCTGTAGTTTATGTTTCAGTTCTAAGAAGTAGTCATCGATGTTGTATAGTGGTGTTGGAGGTTTTTGGAAAGTTGTGGGTAATTCAGCGGTGAACCCGAAAAGACATTCGCTTGGTGAAAGTCGAGAAGCAGTATGAGGAAAGTTATTGTGGACATGAGCAGCTTGCCTAAGCCACATGTCCCAGTTGTCTAGGTCATTGTTTATGAAGCACCTAAGGTATTCGGCTAGAGGTCGATGACTCCGTTCCAACACTCCATTCGCTTGTGGGTGATAGGCAGAGGTCTGTAATTTTTTAATGCGTAGGAATTTACATACTTTTTTGAACATTTCGCTCATAAAATTTGACCCTTGGTCTGTTATTAAGGTTTTGGGAATTCGGTACCGTGATATGATTTCGTCATAGAATACTCGAGCTACAGTTTGAGCTTCCTGATCTGGCATCGCGTAGCAGTCCATGTATCGTGTTAGGTCATCTTCGAAAGTTAAGATGTATTTGTTCCCTCGGTTTGTGGTCCTCAGGGGTCCAACTACGTCCATATATATTTTGTCAAATGGTTTTTCTGATATCTCTGGTAGTTTTAGTGGCATTTTCGTTAGCTTAGAGACTTTGTTTTTCTGGCAAACCATGCAATTTTTAATGTACTCCGTTATGTCGGTAATCATTCTATTCCAGTAATAAGTTCTTCTAATCCTGCCATAGGTTTTTTTAATACCCTGATGTCCGCCTAAAGGGGTATCGTGAAAATCCCGAAGAACGCTTTGGATATCTTTTCTGTCTTTCAAATGTATCACGTCTTGGTCTACGTTATCGCTGTCGGTTTCTATGTCTTCGTTCTCGCCGTCATCGTCTTCTTCTCTTATTATTTCTTGGTGGTTACCTAGGACATTTTTATCCTTGTTTGGCTCTGACGATAGTGTTTCCGTATTTTGTCGCATCTCTGCTGCTACATCTGGTTCGTTTTCTTCGTCGCTCTGTTTTGCTTTACTCCTGGTAGTAATCAAGCATTTTTCCACGTTTGAGTGTGGAATTCGAGAAAGAGCGTCTGCGTTTGTGTTATAGCGGCCAGGTTTGTACAGCATTTTATACTTGTATTCTGATAATTTATTATGAAACCTAGCCATCCTTGTGGACGTTTGGATTAGTTTTATTTCACCTAGGAGAGGTTTATGGTCGGTTACCACAGTGAATTCTCGTCCAAATAAATAACATCTAAAATTGTTTGTTGCCCATACGATTGCGAGGAGTTCTCGTTCGATGGTGGAGTAATTCCGTTCTGCTTTATTAAGAGATCGGCTAGCATATGCTATTGGTTTATCTGATCCGATTTCTCCTTGCGACAGAACTGCTCCTAGGGCATGGCTACTTGCATCGGTTGTAAGTATAAACGACTGAGAAAAATTTGGGTAGGTTAGGAGGGGTGGTGAAACTAACGATTGTTTGAGGTAATTGAATGATTGTTCGCATTCCTGCGTCCATCGGAATTTAGAGTCTTTTTTTAATAGATCGTTGAGCGGTTTTGCTGTTTCAGCGAAATGTGGTATGAACTTTCTGTAGTAGTTGGCTAGTCCCAGAAACGATTGAATTTTTCTTGTCGTGTTTGGTGTAGGGAAGTTTTGTACAGCTACGGTTCGAGTTGGATCTGGTTGGACTCCTTCTTCATTGCACTTGTGACCGAGGTAAACGACCTCTTTTCTGAGCAGTTGGCATTTCTCAGGGTGAACTTTTAGCTGGTGTTGTCTGAGTCTTGAAAATACGTTTCTCAGCTTCCGGTTATGGTCATCTAATGTTCGGCCGTAGATGACAATGTCATCGAGGTAAACGTAGCATTCGAGACCTTCCAGACCCGTCAGTACGTAGTTCATAATCCGTTGAAACGTTGAGGGTGCGTTGCATAACCCAAAAGGCATTCTTTTGAATTCATAATGACCCGTCTGTGTACTAAAAGCAGTTTTTGATCTATCGTCAGGGTGAACCAATACTTGATGGTACCCACTAGCCAGGTCTAGAGTGGAAAAATACCTTGACTGTCCTAGTTGGTCTAATATGTCTTCAATTCGGGGGATCGGGAATGTATCGCCGATTGTGCATTTATTCAATTTCCGAAAATCGACAACCAAACGCCATTTCTTTTCATTTTCGGGGCTCCGTTTTTCCACAAGGATTATTGGAGCATTAAAAGGAGACTTGGAATGTGTGATGATGTCGTCTGCCAACATGTCTTCTATTTGTCGTTTTATTTCTAATTTTTGAGACTCCGGGAGTCTGTACATTTTTTGTTTGATAGGACTTGTGTCTTTTAGTAAGGGTATTTCGTGCATTAAGACATTCGTGTGAGTTAGTTTGTCGCCTTTTAGGTAGAATATGTCTTCGTATTCCCTTATGATTTCTTCCAGATCTTGTTTTTCTTCCGTCGTTGCGCTATTATCTAATCCAATTGATTCTATTATTCGCCCTAACCTACTCTCGTCCGTTGCTGTACAGTCGGTCTTTATTTCTGTTTCCGTATGCTCAGGAAAGTCGCTAAGTCTTCTGTAAGTATAGTTCGACAAAGTTTCGAATTCTGTCGTGAAATCGTTTAAGTGTATGTCTTTGTCATTTACGTTCATGACGCTTAGCATAATTTTGCTATTCTCCGGTTTAGATAGTGTATTTGCGATGAACACGCCAGGTCTAACTTCCTTGGCCATGGTAATTATCTCTTCATTCGGGATGTTCGAAGCGTCTATCTGTATTATTTTTTTTGATCTGGCCGGTATAATAGTGTCTTCTATAGTACGACTACGTATGTTCCCTGTTGTCCTAGTCTCTTCAGTGGGAGAGAGTTTTGAATTTTCCATTTCTGAATGCTCGAGTGAGATATTCTTCGTTTCTTTTGGCGTTATTGGATGGTGTACAATTGGTCGACTAATACTATGGGATTGTATGTTGGATGGTGATGCCATTGAAAACAAATTTGAGTTTAGGTTCTTTGACGTCTCTTCCAAACTCGCATCAGACTGATGGGATCTCGTAAAAATGTGTGATTCAGAATTTTGTGAACATGAGGGATTGTCCGCAGAACCATGTGGAAAATTTGGTGGTAGAATTGATGCAATATTTTTTGGTGTAGAACTTAAATAATTTAGGTCGTTAGGTTTACTATTTAAAGACTGGATACTTGTATACGTATCCATAACATAGAAATCATTTGACGAGGCCTTATTAGATGATCTCAAGTGTAATGGAGATGCAAATTCTTTTCGTGTGAATAATGATGCATGTTCTACGTCAGAGTTGTGTAATAAATTTAGATTTGTGCTTTTTAAATGGTTTGAAAATGCTGTCGGGGCTTCAGGGTTTATACTGGAGTCTAATTTCGATGAAACATCCCTAGTTGGATAGTGTCGTTCTACTTGAGGCTCTGTATTGTCTTTGTTTTCAGATCGATTACCAAGGCCGTTGGACGATAGGTGTGCAGAATATGAGAAATGGTGGTCCATCACATACGGTGGAATGTTTGATATGTTTCTGGAGTTAGTGACAGTTGTGTTATTAGAAACAGGCATAGCGTTATTTATGCCTAATGTTGTTGATACCTGCGGTTGTATATTCGTATCAGGGTGTATCTGGGGTTGAAACATCCCCTGATTGTTTAATACTGTAGAAAGTGTAGGAATAGTAGTCGTTGGACGTTGCGTAGTATTTGGAAGCTTTGTTTTGGGAATGTTTGAAACTGGTTTAGTAGCAGGAAATGATGAAAAGGATGATTTAACAGATGATAGAGGCAGTGGAGCAATTTGGTCTACGTTCTGGTTTTGTTGTTTTATATGGTTATTTAGTAATGTTAGTTGAGAAGGTATAGTAGTGTTTTTCATATTTTGTGAAGTAGTGCATGTCGTGGTTGAAGATGTGTAGTTTAATTGAGGAGAGTTTGTGTTGTGTTGAGTTGTGTTGAGTTGAGAAGAACTAGGCAGATTAGACTCCACAATTGAATTATTATCTGCATAATTTGTTGTTGCCAATGATAAATTTTTTGTGACCTGAGTAATTGCATCGAGATTAGAGGTATTTTGAGTATTGATTAAATAGCTGTTTTGATATTCATCAGTAAACTGTTGGTTAACATTGTTATAACTTGTTGCATTCGAATTAGTAGGATAGTTGTGATTTAGTTGAGACGATTGCTTGGGTTTGATGCAAGAAAACGAATGATGATAGTATGGATTAGAATTAACATATGCCATACCATAGGGTGTAGATATAGCATAACTTCCAGTCAGGTTTGAGGGATTGCTCGGTCCAGAAGTTTCTATTACAGCATCAACACTACCATTTTCGGAAGGACGACCTATAGTTTCCGTGTAATTAATGTCCCTTGCGTTTTGTTGTATTTTGCTATAGTCGGCATTTTGTTCATAGTTGGCGAACGGTACACAAATAAAATTTTCCTGGCCAATCAATACTTTTAAGCAATTAGATATACAGTTTATGTCGGTTTTGTCTGCTAAGAAATCTTGTCCCAGTATACCGTCCGTATTCAGATTTTGTATAGATTCTACTACGTGAAAGGTATGGGAAATATTGTTCAGGTTTGTGAAGTTTAATGAGGTTGTACCAAGTGTACGTTGTTCTACGCCGTTAATACCGCTAAACATTATATTTTTGTTTCCGTCAATGCTTTGGTTTTCAGTCAGGCTACTCTTTTTTATTATTGAAATTTCCGCTCCTGTATCGATAATTAATTGGAGAGTCGGTTTTTCTGTGCAGTTTGTAGATATTTCTATAATTGGAGAGCTAATTTTCGTTTCATTGGCTTCCTTTATCGTTGAAAAAATATAATTATTGTTTAAATATGACCTAGGCAAAATTGAGATGGTGGGGCTTAGACCCATGGTCGTTGGGTCAGCCCTAATTAGTTTCCCGGATTGTGTAAACTGTAGTTAACAGTAGTATCGGCTGGTGTCATTATACTTTCGGATCGTGCTGTCGTAGGAGGGGGTGAACGAGCTACCGCTCCCAGATCTTGCGAACGCGACATTGTTTCCACGTCGTTGAAATAATGATTCTGCATCGGATAGTTCATGTCGTTGTCTGTGGAGCTGTTTACGAATCGGATTGTCCGTCTGGCGGGGATGCCTGGTAATTCGTTTGAATTCCTGAAATTTAGTGTCGAATTTTGGTGAATATTTCTACTATTGGTACTGTTGTTTTGTTGGTTTGGTATTTGGTTTGACTGTTGGTACGAGTTTCTAGGGTAATTGTAGTTAGTGTTCCAGTTATCATAATTCCTGTCGTATGATCTTGCTTGTGTTTGCTGATTACCTTTGTAGTTCGTGTTGTCAATAGTTCTGTTGGGTGTATTATCTTGAAACTGGTAATTTGGTCTTGAGTCAGTAGTGGGGTTTATATTTTGCCTATTGTAGTTTGAGGGTCTCCGGTTATTCGGGCAGCTTCGTGCAAAGTGACCTTTTTGGTAGCATTGGCTGCAGGTGGTTTGTCTTGACCTACATTCTTGAATGGAGTGGCCTAGTCGTTTGCAGTGTGTACATATTGTTGGTTGTTCGCGCTGTGAGTTTATATTCTGCGGCTGTGAGTTGTCCGTGTTGTTACCAATTTGTACCTTTTTCAGTGCGTCTGCTATTAAGTCTGTTATTAGGCTAACCGTTATCGCAGAGTCAGTGTTATTAGATGTGTGGTATAGTGAGGTTTCATTAGCGTGTGGTTTTCCTGCTGCTGTTTGTAATTTATCCTGGTCTTTTTCCCGATCAGTCGAGGTCCAGGAGCCGTTTCTCAGTCGGTCGTAATTTTCTAAACTTACTGCGAATTGAACCAGCTTATCCCAGTTAGTTTCTGTGCTGGGCGCAGTTTGCAAGTGGACAATAGGGTTGCTGATTCCGAGTTTGAAAGTCCGAATGGCTATGTGTTCGACTTCTTGCAGTAGAGCATCTTTCTTTATATCACCGTAGTAACCTGTGAATGTGTCTTTGGCTGCTCTGCATTGGTTACGGACTCTATCTGCAAAGTTCTTGATCGTTTCGTCTGGTCTCTGTCTAAGTTCTCGCCAACAGGATAAAATGTCTGTGTTTGTTGCTGTTGGTCTAAAATGCTGTCGTAGTAAATGGCTAAGCTCGTCAAGTGATTTTACTTCTTTCCCACTTACTGCTTTAAAAACTTCTGATCGAAACCCATTCACGATAATCCCCGGAAATATTTGTTTCTCATAGTCTGTTAACAAGGCGAGCATTCCTTTGCACCTTGCAATAAAATCGTCAATCCGTTCATATATTTCTTGATGGTTATTGCCATCAAGCATTGGGATAAAATTGAGAGCATTACTAATGTTTGTTGTCGCGTTGGTGGCCATTACTCTGTACCCTTCGTCCGTAGATCTGCGTTCTAGTCTGTCTAGACAGTTCTCTAATTGTCTCCTAGTATTGACGTCCGCCTCTTCAACCGTAAAAAAGGTTTTCTCTATATTTTTTAGGGTATCTGAGAGAGCTTTACCGTCGTTCAATGCCTCCTCAAATACACTATCTGATACTAATTCTAAATTATTAGGAACTACAAATGACTTACCCTTCGTTGGTGTGGTTGGTGTAATCACTGGTGTGGTTGACGTTGTTGCTGATGGTCCGTTGTCTTGTGCTGCTGATGATGATGATGTCACACTTATTGTTCTCGACCTCAGGTTTTTCGTTAACTGCTGAGTAGCTTCTGAGGGCTGGTTCATCTATTCCTTTCTGTCCTTATGTCGGAAAGGACTAACCGGCTGCGCCAAATGTAGTGCCAAATTGTTTAGGACACTACTATATGATAAAGATGTAGTGCAAAAATATTAACGTACACTACTATGTTAATTAAATGTAGTGCAAATGTTAACACTACTATAAAACAATGTGTAGTGCTGATATTTGTTTTAAGTTTTTATTTCACTACTTATTTTATACTTTATTTTATATTTTATACTTTAGTGCTTTCGAAGGCTGGTGACACTTTCACGTGTGGAAAATGCAGTGCTTTTAATTAACTAATATGATTATTGATGTGTCTGTTGATTGACTGCACTCAATCTCTAACCGGAACGTTCTTATTTCCCAAAGAAATGAAGGAAACTCTTTGTGATAAGTTTAGGTTAGCTTACACAAGTTTAAGTAGAACTCCAAATTACAGCACTTTTATTTGACAAAAACAATAACTCAATATTTTAGTTTATATTTATATATTTAAAACTCCAAATAACATCACTTTTATTTGACAAAAACTATAACACAATGTTTTGGTTTATTTTTATATTTTACTTAACTTATAGTTTGTAAACTAAACTCTGTTTATAATATTTAAAATTTGACCTAACGATTGATTTGTCAAATAAAGATTGACTAAAGAACACTGACTTCACTATTGGTCCGCTTAATTACTATTTTAATGAATCACTTGACTTTACGATTTCACTTGGTTGATTTGTAACAACTGACCGTTTAATTGATTTTTCTTAAAATTGACTGGCTTGTTTTATATTTGTAAAATTGACTCTGACCGCTTGATTGGTTTTTTAAAATTGACTCTTCTTAAATTAATTAAATAATTGTTACTGAACGACTCGCCGATTATTCATTAAAATATTACTTATATAATTAAAAAAATGATTACTCGTTGATTATTGTTTTTGAAATCGAAACAACTGACCTACTGATTTTGTTTTAATTAAATTTTATTTAATGCCAATGTCGCGAATTGATTTTATTTAAATTAAACGATATTAAAAAATATTTTAAAATAACCCAGAAAAAGGTAATTAAAAGGTAGGTTATGAAATATTTGTTTTCAATTTTAATAGAGTTTTAGGTCAATTGTTTTTATATTCATGGGTAGGAATTTAGAAGATATTGCGAATATACTTTGAGAGGTTGTTGTAGGAAAACTATGTAATTTGTTTTACTACACTACGTTTTGTGCAAACGAGTGTTGGCCACATAAATTAATTGAATGATCTTTGCAGCCCACAAAAATTTCATTGTTATTTTTTGCTTTAATTTGCTCCATGTATACTAATCATAACAGCTGCATTATCATAACCTTTGGGAACGACAATTCATAACATCTATACCATCATTTTCAAGATTTTTACACTGAAAAAAACATCCCTTATAAAAAAAATCGAAAGAAACCGATAGAAAACGATTGAAAACGAATAGTTTTCTATCGTTTGCTATCCGATTCTATCGGATTTAATCATTTTAAACGCATAGACTGTATCTGCCAGATAGAAAACGCACCGTAATCTATCGTAACCTATAGGATTTTTCAGTTTTCGGTTTCAATTGTTTTTCTTCGATAGAATTTCTATCGTAGTTAATCGTTTTGAATCAGAAGATCACGATTGAAATTTTTTTTGGTGAAATTGAAAAAGTTTTGAATCGTTTTCTATCCGACATTACATATACAGCACCAATCGTAACTTATCGTATTTTCCCGTCATTAGAATTCTATCGGGCTGAATCTGAAATCTACGATTGAGATGTTTTCAGGAGAAATCAACCAATCGTAATCTATCGTTATCAAAAGGATTTTTTACTTTTCGGTTTCAATGGTTTTTTTACGATGGAATTTCTATCGTTGTTAATCGTTTTAAATCTGAAGATCACGACTTGAAATTTTTTGGTAAAACTGAACAAGTTTTAAATAGTTTTTTATCGTACATTCCATATGTAGCACCAATCGTAACCTATCGTATTTTTCCGCCTTCAGATTCCCATCGGCTGGAATCTGAAATTTACGATTGAAATTTTTTCAAGAAAAACAAACCAATCGACATCATTCGTCACCTATGGGATATTTCAGATTTGGTTTCAATGGGTTTTTTACGATAGAATTTCTATCGTTGTTAATCGTTCTGAATCTGAAGTTTTGATTGAAATTTTTTGGTAAAACTAAACAAGTTTTTAAACGTTTTCTATCGTACATTCCATATGTAGCACCAATCGTAACCTATCGTATTTTTCCGCCACCAGATTCCTATCGGTTTGAATCTGAAATTTACGATTGAAAATTTTTCAAGAAAAACAGACCAAACAGCATCATGCGTCACCTATGGGATATTTCAAATTTGGTTTCAATGGGTTTTTTCCGATAGAATTTCTATCGTTGTTAATCGTTCTGAATCTGAAGTTTTTGATTGAAATTTTTTGGTAAAACTAAACAAGTTTTTAAACGTTTTCTATCGTACATTCCATATGTAAAACTAATCGTAACCTATCGTATTTTTCCGCCATCAGATTCCTATCGGTTTGAATCTGTAATTTACGATTGAAATTTTTTCAAGAAAAACAAACCAATCGGCATCTACCGTCACCTATGGGATATTACTTCGGCTTTGAAAAAACCTAAGCATTTCAAAAGTGAAATTTTTACCCCCTCCCCCCTTTTTTGGCATTTCTCGACGTTTTAGGACCTACTATAGTAATTCTAAAAAAGCAACAAAAAAATGTATGTCTTTCTGCCGGCCGGCCGACAAAATCTATAAAAACGGCTGGACGGATTCCAAAATTTTTTTTTAAAAATAAGTTTACTCAATGGGAAGAGCCGAAAGGACGATGTGTTCGATAACTGTACCGGAAGTGTGTCAATAAATCGTCGAGTGTGTCAAAACAAGGATATTTGCATATTTTTTGCTTAAAAAACGTTCATTTTAAGTGATTACGAATAGAAACATTGAATTTGAAGAAATCTTGATGATTGGGATTGGTAAGCGAGACCAAAAACTAGATTATTGCATTATAAGTTTGTAAAAAAAATATTGTAAAGTATGTCAAAAAAATGATTTTCATTTACATTATATGGGATTATATAATAACATTATATCCGATCCGAAACACGTAAAAAATGTGAATTGTAGTTTTTTTCTGAGAAACTTCAAACCATACCTTTGAATTGAAAATATTCCAATTACTTCTTTACTTACTTGAGTTTAATTGATCTCAAAAATCCAAAATTTTCATTTACTTTTTTAGCCAATTTTTTGGAAAAAAAATTTAGCTGTTTGTACTTTGTATGACGTAAATGTGACATGGAAATTTTTGAATTTGTTATAGTTTTTGAAATATTTTTGGAATTTTGAAAAAAGTTTCAATCTTTGATTTTGTAAGAATTTTTGGAATATTTTTAGAATTTTGGAAAAAGTTTGAATTTTTGAATTTTTAAGAATTTTTTGAATATTATTTATATTTAGAAAAAGTTTAAATATTTGATTTTATTCTAATTTTTGGAATAATTTTGGAATTTTGAAATAAGTTTCAATTTTTGATTTTTTTATGATTTTTGCAATATTTTCAGAATTTTTGAAAAAAGTTTAATCTTTGGTTTTGTAATAATTTTCGGAATATTTTTAGAATTGTGGAAAAAGTTTGATTCTTTTTAATTTTTACAATATTTTTGGAGTTGTGAAAGAAATATGAATTTGTGATTTTTTAATATTTTCTCGAAACGCTAAATGGAGAGGTTTTTTGAGTAGGTTGCCGATTGTATCATCTTTTCACTAAATTATATTAATTTATGATCTGTTATGATTTTCCGGCAACGTATTGATGCTTCGTGTTAGTTTTGTAATAAATTTCTAACCAGAAAAAAAAACAATGTGAAATAACCCATTGCAAACGATTCAAAACGATAGGATATTGCACTTAAATGCGGCTTTTACGATAAGAAACAATTAAAACGGATAGGAATAAATAAAAAAAAATAATAATGTGAAATAGCCCATTGAAAACGATTAAACACGATAGGATATTGCATTAAAATTCGGCTTTTACGATAAGAAACGATTAAAACGGATAGGAATTAACAGAAAAAATAATAATGTGAAAAAACCCATTGAAAACGATAGGATATTGCACTGAAATTCGGCTTTTACGATAAGAAACAATTAAAACGGATAGGAATAAACAAAAAAAAAAATAATGTTAAAAAACCCATTGAAAACGATTCAAAACGATAGGATATTGCACTAAAATTTGGCTTCTACCATAAGAAACGATTAAAACGGATAGGAATTAACAGAAAAAAAATTATGTGAAAAAACCAATTGAAAACGATTCAAAACGATAGGATATTGCACTGAAATTCGGCTTTTACGATAAGAAACAATTAAAACGGATAGGAATAAACAAAAAAAAAAATAATGTGAAAAAACCTATTAAAAAGGATTCAAAACGATAGGATATTGCACTTAAATTCGGCTTTTACGATAAGAAAGATTAAAACGGATAGGAATTAACAGAAAAAAAAATAATGTGAAAAAACCCATTGAAAACGATTCAAAACGATAGGATATTGCACTAAAATTTGGCTTTTACGATAAGAAACGATTAAAACGGATAGGAATTAACAGAAAAAAAATAATGTGAAATAACCCATTGAAAACGATTCAGATAATCTACCAAAAAACGATAGGAAACGATTAAAGCGATACAAACATTCTATCGGAAAAAAACGATACAGCCCCATTCATTTTCATTCAAAAACCACATAGGAAACGATAGAAAACGGTTCTATTTTTTTACTAGATTTTCATTTCTATCAGAAAATAACGATAAGAAACACCCAAAAACGATAGAAATTGCGTCCGCCACAAAAGGCGAAACGTAAGAGTCCGCATCCGTTTCTATGGGAAAAAACGATTCCAACCCATTAATTCTCATTCAAAAACCGCATAGGAAACGATAGAAAACGGTCTATCGGTTTCTATCGTTTTCTATCAATTTTTTTTACAAGGGATGTCCTATTTCCAATCGAAATGCAGTTGTCTCAACCTCACCGTGCGGGCAGATATGGCGAATCGAACTACGAGATTGATTCAACAACTGTACAATGATAAGCCGATGTAGTTGAAACCATCACATGAAATATTTGTGTGAAAATAAAATATAGTTCAATTAATCTCAAATACTTAAATTTTAAAATGAAAAATTCATGATATAAGGCCAAAGAAATATGTTTTCATGGAAATAGTTATTAACTTTATTCAACTACTGTTATATTGGATATAACACTTTATATTTTAAATAAATCTCATTCTGTTATCAGGAAAATGTTACTGAGTACTGAGTAGTTGTCCCAATCACGGAGAAATTATTTGTAAATATCTTTTCTTTACATGAATAATAAACTGCCAACTTCGAGATGAGGTTGTCATTATTTCAATATTTTTTTCAGTGTAAGAATTTCATCGCTTAAATCAGTTGTTTTTTTCCATGTAAAGGAAATCAATTTTCACATAACGAATCACTTCTGATATTTGATCAATATGTGAAATGTCCGGTGTGCTATCAAACATAATTCCAAAATATTTAACCGATTTAATTTCGTTGACAAGCTTAAACTTTACGTGGTTCGCTAAAACATTTATGAACTCATTTTGTATATCTGGTGACAAATATGATACTTTTGGTGATTTACCATGCTCCAAATTCAAAATGTGTTCTTTTAACACTACATCATACTTTGACAATAGATTGCCTTTATTTGAAAAACTTTATCCTTCATCATGTTCACGAAATGCTAGGTTTTGTTTAGATAAAAACGAAGTTATATCCAATAATCTGGATAAAAGATGTTTCCACTTCTATTTTTCATTATCTATTAATTGCAATGCTGAGTCTCCTATCTTTTTATGAAATTTTAACCTTATTTTCAAAGCTTTCCACTTTTCTAAATTCTCCAGATGTTCATTTGAAGTTTCATGGTCGGTTACTTTGGGATTTAGTTTCCACCACTTCTAAAATCCAGTCGTAGATTTTGTATTATTACTATTGGTGACAGCTAATATACGACAGCAGAAGCAGTACAGGTTATTATTTAAAGGAGAATAAACCATCCATGACCGCAGACTTTTTTCACCATAAGGCATCACTTTATAATGCCATTCTTTAAAAAGATGGCGAACATCACCTTTTATGTCTATCCCGTGTCTAGATACAGTAACAAACGACCCTTCTCTATTTTGAAAATGTTCACTCTCTATTTTATGATTTCAATGCGAACATTACCAGAGACGAGTATATTCCAATGTGATACATCTCTTAAGTCCTGAAGTGATTCACCCATGCAAATACTGTCTTCGATAGCAGAAGCATTAGCGGCATTATCACTGTCATTTTCAGTATTCCTTTCTAATTCGTCTTCATCATAGGTTATCATTATTAATTCTGTATTGTCGCTGTTACTTTCCGAAGATGAGCCAATATTCTCTGAAACATTCGTTGCATCAACGTAAGAATCAGTTTCTTTTGATGAACCTTAGATATCATCGGGTTTTGTAACATATTTATAGATTTGGTCTTTCTCTGCTGGAACCCACTTTTTCTTTAAGAAGTATGAACTCCTCGTGGCATATTTAGTTGTTGGGATATTTGCTAAACTAAATCTAAAAAAATATTTTTAATTATAGTAGGTATCAGCAAAGCTATAATTCTAAATATATTTGTAGGATGCATATATGTCTAGTTCATAATAAGTACACTGTGTTAACGACTAAATACACCGCCAAAAGAATTAATTTATTTAAAATTTCTTGTAACAACTTATATTAAATAATATTTGATAAAATGGAATATACAAATCATAATATGCCTAATAAGGAACTATTTAAAAAAATATAAGTATAAAATCCTAAAAGATATTTTATATAAAGAATTGAAACCAAAATTAAATATCCAATTAGAATCATGCTCAATAATTTACAAAATTAAATATAATTTTTGTGAAAAATTTAACATCGGGAAAACCGGAAAATGTTTTAAAGACTGATTTAAGGAATACCTTCCTAAGAAGAAAAATAAACAAAACTTTAAAGTCTATTTTTGCAAACCATTTACATAGTTAATAACAATAGCTTGTTAATAACAATAACCTTAACTTTAAAAAAAAATTGAAGGCTTTACATTTATGTAGCGAAGGATCTCTAAAAGAATCACTTGATGAGTTTGAAATTTCCAAGGGATTTAAAACCCAACAAAATGTAATTTTAAATGATAAACTTTCATTTAATTCAAATATATAAAACTGAAAACAAACAGTATGAGTATGTATGTGTCTTTCTACCTATAAAAATTTGCAAAACTGCAGTAATTGCATAACTGCCATTTTATTCCACAGAAATTATTTTTGTGTCCATTGAAAAACGATCTATTCCAATTTATTCTTTGAGTTTCAAGATAAAGGAAAAAAAGTTATTTTGAGATCATTTACAAACGCGGTGATTTGATTATTTATTAGTTTCCTTAGGTGTTTGCAATTAATTTGTTTGAAATGTAAAACATATATTAGATAGTAAAGTTAAGCTGATATTTTAGAAATAATTTTGGAATAGAGACATTGCAACTCAAGGGTGCCACCCTATCGACAAAGGGTGCCACATTATCGACGTAAACCACTTTTCCTATACATTATTCAACATATGTGTTTTCAAGCCTGGTCGTTACATAATCATTCTTGCATACTAAATAATATACCGCAAAAAAAAGTCAATATGGTATCTATAGGAATATTCAAAGCTATTGAGTAATTGTGGTGATGGTATTCAATGCTCAACATGTTGATTCGATTAATATTGTAAAAATTTTATTTCAGGTAATAACTCAAAAATTTTAAAAAGTAGAATAGATTCTTTTTGAACTAATAACACATTTATAGGACACATGGATAACATGGTTAAAATGGTTTCTAAGTGATTTTTTGTTGAAAACATTGTAATGGTTTGTTTAAGTTTTTTACGGTCGGGTGTCACCCCAAAACTGATGACACCCGGGGCGGACCGGTATGCTTCGTACTAGAATATATAGTTCATGATTATTATTGATTGGCTCATGATTATCATAAATTTTATTTAATGTTTCTTCAATGGGTAGTGGTAGATGGAAAGTTCGACCCTTTACTTTTGGAACTTTTTGTTTTTGAGGGAGTTTTTATTTGTTACTGTTCCCATACGCATTACTACTTGGAAAGCTTTCGCTCTCTGAACTAACATTTTTTCAACGTCATTCAAACTCCTTATTTCTTCGGGTTGCTCTGGGACTCTAAGATTATTTAATACGCATGTTGGTAGCATTTTGTTATTTTTTAACTTGTTGACGCAACACGGCTTGCATCCTTAATAAATCAGTCCAGATTTCGGTTTCAATAGGTTTTTTAAAATTTGAAATAGCTCTTATATCTCGCCGGGAGCAGAGTTTTTCACAGGATATACATGCATGAACTAGAATATCTAAAGATCTTTTTTGTTAATGCCAAAAAAGCATTTATGTAAGTAGATCTTAAAATTGTTTGATCCAATTCGATTTCGTTCTTCTTATGTATACTGGATGTAGCTTTATTTTTAATTTCCTGACATAAATTTACCAAAAACGTCACATCTGCATCTTCAAATGCTTTATCTAATCTATTGATATTAGATACCAAACGAACAATTTGTTAAACAAGTGTTTTTATATATCGAACGTTTGAGAAGTGAGGAGCCAAAATTAGAACCGGAATAAAAGTAGATTGGCAAGATAAACAATCATTGTAACAACTTGCAGGGTGACCAAGCTTGTTCGGATTGGAATGAAGAGTTTCACATTTTTGTATATTTTGGACAAAAGTATTGACATTTGAGATGCTTGTGAATATTAAAATCTTGAGAAAAGTATTATATTTCTCAAAAACAATTGCATCATCTACTTTACACATTAAATCATCACAAGACCATGTAGTATGTTTTTTCCACTTGTTTTTTTCCACCTCAGTAGGCAATAAATTCATTGCTAGACCAGCTTCATTTAGTACAAGTAGCTCATTTGCTTGTCCTTGTTTATAGGCTGATCGGCAAAATATGCTTCTGTGGTCCTCAAATGTTTAGATATGCCACACACAGCTGTTAATTTTGAATGCAAGTTGGCAGGTGCTACTTCGTTCCTAGTTGTAGCTAGAGCAGCTTGTTCTTTGCATTTCATTAATGTTTTCTCTAAACGACAAACTTCGTTTTTCCGGTTTGTATAACACCACTGAACTATTTGTTCTGCTTCCATTCTAGCAGACGCTATTGATTTTAAGCCTAGATTTTTTGAAAGCTTTTGAATATGACATTCAGAAGATTGTAGTGCTATAAAGTTGGTCCTGAATTTGCCTATTTTCTGCAACTGTTTAGTTGAGTCAAACGATTGAGGATGATCACCATTGTCACGTTTCTTGTGGACACTATGTTGTATTTTTTTATATTTTTGTCTTTTTTCAATATTGGAAATCTTATTTTTTTCACAAAGTTTTGGATTTCCTTTGTTTTTTAGTTTCTTGGGCTTATTATGATAATCAATTGTATTTGAATTCAATATATGGTTTCTATTGTCACTTGCAATATTTTCTAAAAGACATGAACTCCTATATTTTTTCATAGGCCTTTCACATGCTTCCTCTACTTGGTCGTAGTTTTTTTTTTTGTTACCTTGAACTCTTCCTTGATCTTTTTCTTAAGAGTTTGCAATGGCATTGTTGCTTTTATTTCGATTTTTTTTTATGCCTGGTGCCGATATATTCGAAGATATTGTATTATCTTTAGGAAAATGTTCAAGACGATGATTTTCCAGTAACTTTAGTAAATGTGGACGCATAGACGGGCGATGATAATTCACTGTCTCTGGTTTAACACCACATATTAGCGAAAGAGCGAAAGCTATAGTAAAAACACCACAATTTACTCGATCGATCAATATCACTTATAAATCTTTGACCACCAAAGCCGGGTTCAACGGTCATAAAAATCATAAAAATCATATCAGCTAAGAGAATGTACTCTTTCACAAGCTCAACCAGAGTGTCTGGTTTTAAAGCTAAACCAACCTTTATTCCAGCTTCTTTAACTTTCCTTGAAACTTCTGCAACAATTGTTTGAGCCGGTTCAACATGAAAAGTACATTGATCAACACCAGCATCGGCCATTGGTTCTATCCACTGATCTGGGTTCGAAACCATCATATGAGTTTCAAAGAGCATCCGTTATTTTACTTCGTATAATATTTTTGTTTATTTTGACATTATTTTGACATTATAGTGTTTTAGTGACATTTCAGGGCTATTTTTTCTACAAACTGATAAGCGCGCCTCTGTAATAAAAGTGGTTGTAACTTCCAATTTTTGGAGATTTTGGAGATAAAATCTATTATATTGTCTGTTTTCCGTTCTTTTTTCAGCTTTTTAGTTTTAAAACATGATTCAATTTTAAATGTAAAGAATATTTATGTAGTTTGAGCCATTGAATGGGTATAATAATGTTACTAATGTAAATAATGTTTTTCAAAATTTGATTTTCTCATGGTTAGCTGTAAGATAAGTGCTCGTCAAAATTTTAGTTTTAGCTGTTTGTTTTGAATAATTTTTTTTGTTGTATTAAAAAACTCGCAAATTTCTACCGAAATTTATGATTAGTAAACTGGTGAACAATTTTTAACTTCCCGATATGGGAAGTTATTGTTTTTGGGTCGATTTTCGAAATCGGAATTTTTTTGATATCTTTACGTTTCATGACCTCCTGAAACTGTTTAGACTATTTTTAGCTGGCAGTCTGTATGTGTGTGTGTGTGTGTGTATGTATGTGTATATCGCTGTGTGGAGAATTTTTGCCCAACGATTTCTCAACAACGGATGGGTCGATTTTAACGAAAATGGTCGCAATCGATGTATCTTGTCGTAACTTAGAGCCCAGTCTTTTTCTAGTGAAATTATATCGTTTGTTTTTTAGTGGTTTCCAAAAAACTGAAAATCATCTCTTGCAAATATCATGAGATTAATAAATAATGCTATCAAGGTCATGAAGCTTCCATATTGCTTGTCAGCATGTCAGACATTTATAATGACATTTGTATAAACAATTGCTATCTTAGTTTTTGAGATTTTTAACAAAATGTGAAAAAATTACGTGTTATTTTCTTTATGCAAACGAATGATATATGGATGAAACTTTTGTATGTAAATGAGCTGCAACCGCATCCGGGTTTACTTGAATATCAAAAACCTGAGTTATTTTCTAAATTTGACAAAAAGGTCAGAGGTTCGAGAGGAGATTGCCTGGTCAACTGTTTATTAACTTTCCGATATGAGAAGTTATTGTTTTTGGGTTGATTTTTGAAATCGAAATTTTTATAATATCTTTACGTTTCAAGACCACCTGAAGCTGTTTAGGCTATTTTTAGCTGGCAGTATGTAGTGTGTGTGGGTATGTGCGTGTGTATCATCGTATGTGGACAAACATTTGTCCAACGCTCTCTCAACAACGGATGATCCGATTTCAACTTCAATGGTCACAATCGATATATCTTGGTGTAACCTACAGCCCAGTCTTTTTCTAATGAATTTAGTACATTTATTTTTTAGGGGTTTCCAAAAAACTGAATATCATCTCTTGCAAGCATTACTAGAATAAATAATGCTATCAAGATCATTTACCTCCCATTTTGTTTTTCATCATGTCAGCCATTTATAATGACATTTGTATAAACAATTGCTATCTTACTTTTTGAGTTTTTTTAAGAAAATTTGAAAAATAGGCGTTATTTTCATTACTCAAACGCATGAAAACTTGATGAAACTTTTGAATTAAAATAAGCCGCAAACGCATCCGGTTTTATTTGAATATGGAAAATGTGCTATTTTGAATCAGCTATTTTCAAAATTTGGCAAAGGATTCGGGGAGGATGTCTGTGGTTCGTTGAACAACTGTTTTTTTAGACTTCTCAGTCTTGACATTTAATTTTGTTGAAACTTAGAGCATAAGGTTTTTGTAATGTTTATAGTCGTTTTGCAACTTGTTCGAAATTTCTTCTCTCAACCCCCTCTAAGGAACATCTGAAACAATTAGCTAACCGTTATAGTTTTCGTTCAATCTTTACAACATTGTCTATAACCGTGAATTTTTTCAATTTTTCGCTTCTGTAATGTTCGAAGATAAAGAGTGGGAGAGAAACAACTTTTCACATTTTTATAAATAAGTCAGAAACCGTGTTTTCGAAAAATACAAAAAAATTATTTTGAACTACAAAAAAAATCACCTTCCATATGATTCCATATGATTCCTTCCATTTCAAAATTTCTACTCGCAACCCCCTCCAAAGAACAATTGAAATTATAACGACCAAAAAAAATTTTTCATTTTTTTATTGCCAAGTTCCTAGAACCGTGAATTTTTTCTTTTGTAATGTTCGAAGATAAGTGGGGGGGACAAAATTAAAATTTCACTTTTTCTAAAATAAGTCCATTACTGTGCTTTCGAAAATTAGAAAAAAAACTGTTTTAGACTAGAAAATTTAAACAAACAAACTTTTGTTTTCTCCTTAAAACAAACTTTTGTTTTACTATCTCCTTATTAATGTCCATAAAATATTGATAAAAATAATATTCAAAATTTTCTTGTTGTCAGTAGGCGTGGACAAATACATTGAATAACTGTAAAAAATTTCAAGTTGATAGCACTTATAGTTTTTGAGAAAATCGATTATGTAGAAATTCGGACGGACACCGAAGTCTCACCAATAGGGTACCGTTTTTACTTTTTCAAAGTACGAAACCCTAAAAATGGTGTTATTGTATGATAAAAATCGAAAAAATTTTAGCAACGTTGACAAAGTAGACTTTAAGTAGACTCCACCGTTAGTTTTTTTAAATATATGGTGCAATGAAAATCTTCTTTCCAGTGTAACCAAAAGATGAAAATATGACGATTAATTGCAAGTCTTCGAAAGAGAATTTCAATTTATTAAAGTTTTAAGAAAATATCTTTATGTTACCTATTTAACTTAACGGGAAGTTCTTGGCGTGGCCGCTATGGTCACACCCTACCCTACTAGTTACTATTGATGTTAGGAGTGTGATGTAATTGATAATTTACTGTGATAGGAGTAGAAAAACTGAGCTATGTAGTACATATTTGATTAATCATATACGAAAACTGCAAATTATAACTTTTGTTTTTAATTATTTAAAATTCAAACGTTGGAAAAAATATTGGCAAAATAAAGCTTTTATTTTAACTTTCACAAAACACGCCTTATCTCTTTGAAAATTTATTTAATAAATGCAGAACTGTTGTGAACCGTACTAAATGCTTATGTACCAAGTTTCATCTAATTGGATTATCAGATACAGATGCTATTTAGCTTACAAACAAACAGTTGCTCGGGAGACCCCCCCCCCCCCCCACCTCCACTTTGTTCAATATCGCTCAAAAATAAAAATATATTTGCATCTTTTTCCAAAGTGTCATCAAAATTCATTCACGAACAAATGCTGTATACTCCCAACAAACATTAAATCATAGTGAAAAAAACAACTGTTGTATGGTGGACCCCCAACTCGTTATCCAATCACCAATGTACCCCAAAAGCTAGCAAAATCTTTCTCATATTATTTGAAACCTCTCACCAACGTTTCATTCGGAAGTGACAAACCGGAAGTTGAAATGCAGAATTGTTACAAATACTCTAAGCATATATGTGTACCAAGTTTAATCAAAATCAACTATCAGGAGCTAATGTTATTGAGGTATCAAATAAACAGCCACGCACATACACTAACATTTTATTGGCTATTTAGATAGAGGATGGCCCAAAACAAAAGAAAAAACAGAATTTGGGGTATGTAAGTTTTTTTTTTCTCGATAGATTGCATTACTTCACACAATTTAAAATTGTAATGAAGTAAAAAACAAAATTATATGTAATGCGTTTGGAAAGTCCATCAAATGTTTCTTTACATATTTAATTCGAAATGCAATGTATGCCTCCATTCTTTAAACTTATTGCATTTATGTTTAAAATATTTGCTATTTGCTATAGTTAAATATTTTTGAATGTGTTTTGAATTTTGGGGTAACATAGACCACAGCAATTCCTAGAATCACTAGAATTTATTGTGTTATAGCAAAAAGAAAGTTATGATCCGATTCTGTAACCGCATGTTCTTGTTAGGTAAGATTCTACTCATGGAATATACGCATCTAATTGAACTTATTTGTTTAATAATACTTGTATAGCGTATAAACAAAGTTGTTTATTCCGTTCATTTCAATTTCGTTATACATACATATTACATTCATTAAATATTCCTTTCAACAAAGATCATAAATTCATCTCTAAACTAAACAAAAAGTTAAATAATAAATCGTTTTATTTTGTTATGTTATGATTACTATTTAAGTCAATTTAATAATATTCAATTTTATTTTATTTTTGTAATTGTAACCCCGGTGTCAGAAATTTATTATCAGCATTTTTATTGTCTGCAATTCAGAAAAAACAAACATTTTTATTTTTGTAAAGATATACAAATATTTTAATTCCATTATTGATTTTAAAAAAGGTTCATATATTTAACAAATTGGGTTACTTTAAAACACCCTGATCTGTAACCAAAAATTATAAATTGATTACAATTTACATAACGTCACAATCCTTTGTTATCTAGTATATACACAAATAGAGATTGATATTATATGTTATGTGAAAACTTGCGCCAAGTATCAACAGCAACCAGTGTTTATAAACTTTTGATTAAGGTGACCAGACGCACATATTTTGAGAATACAGTACTTATTTGAGAGGTTTTGCACTTAACATAGCAAACTAATTAGTACCCCATGGAGTGGAAGACCACGAGGTAGACCACGACTACAATGGGAGATGGACTTAATGAACGACCTTAAAAAAGCCGGGTGCTATGATAATTATGCCGATATTACGAATGACCGAGGTGAATATTCAAAGCTGATTAGCTACATGGAGCACGAACGTAACAAAAAAATATAACTGTAAGCAAATGCTGTAAGCTATAACTGTAAGCAAATGATTCCGGCTTCAACACTGTAGGCTATGCCGACGACTTGGCAGTCATGGTTAGAGGTAAACATGACTCCATTGTCGTTGGTCGAACCCAGATAGCTCTTAATATTATATCAAAGTGGTGCAACAGATTGGAAATGTCGATCAACCCACGAAAGACAAGCATTGTCGTTTTCACAAACAGGAGAAACTTTAATTTCATTTCTCCTGTTCTAAACGGCGATCCAATACAAACATCAAAAGAGGTTAGATATTTGGGTGTGATTCTGGATAGCAAACTAACCTGGAACTCACACCTGAAATATATCTCCGATGAGGCAAACAAAGTTTTCTTCACATGCAGAAACCTGTTTGGGAAAACATGGGGTCTTAGCCCAAAAATGATACTTTGGTTGCACCAAAGTCTTATTAAACCAATTATAACATATGCAGCTTTAGTTTGGTGGCCTAAAACGCGCCAAATAACTGCTCAAAATATGTTTACAAAAATACAAAGACTTGTGTGTCTTAGTGCCACAGGTGCTTTCACAACCACGCCAACGTCAGCAATGGAAATTCTTCTAAAGCTTTCTCCATTGCACCTACATGTAAAATCTGTAGCGGTGTTGAGCGTTCATAGACTGCAGCTCACAGAAGGGTTTAAGCCGGGTAATCTAACCGGACACCTTAAAATCCTTTCTGAATTACAAGCTGAAATGCATACATACCATATTTCGGATTGTATGCCAAAAACAATAGATTTAGATAGGCACTTTGATGTCAAGATATTGGCCAGAGATCGTATTAAAAACTACATACGGTCACTACCATATAACGCCAGCATCTGGTACACAGATGGTTCTCGAACCAATATGGGCACGGGAGCAGGAGTGTTTGGTTCTAGAACAAAGCAAACGGTTGCCCTAGGCACCACAACAACCATATTTCAAGCCGAAATTTTTGCAATTAGCAGTTGCATTTTGCTATTTTGCTATGTGCTGAAAGAAAATACCAAAATATTGAAATATATATTATCTCTGACAGCCAAGCAGCACTCTTGGCACTAAAATCTACGCACTTTGATTCAAAATTGGTATGGGAATGCTACCAAAATCTACTAAAAGTCTCCTGCAATAATAAAGTAACACTTGTGTGGGCACCTAGCCACACAGGAATACAAGGAAATGCTATCGCTGACGCTTTAGCAAAGCAAGGTGCCAATAAAAAGTTTTTTGGACCGGAACCATGCTTCGGAATGGCCAAGAGTTCGCTCAAAAGCACAATTCAAACATGGGAACAGGAACAAAATGCTAAATTATGGAGAAGCAGAGAGGGACTAGTACACTCTAAGAAGTTTCTAGGTAACCTCCCTGTTTCACCCTTAAAAACAATCGACTAAACAGAGAGTCTCTAAGAATTTTAACGTGGTGCGTTACTGGACATGGTCCTTTAAACCACCATCTTAACAAAATGGGCCTTGTTGTTTCCGACAGGTGTAGATTCTGCTACTCGGACGCGGAACGGAAACGATGGAACACGTCATCTGCAGCTGTCCTAAACTCTCTGGGCACAGATACAACCAGCTTGGTCATAGAAGACTAACACTTCCATTACCACAAAACGTCACTCCAATTGAGCTAATTAATTTTATTAAAAGTCTCAACTTGGATGACAGAATACAACTAGTAACGTCTCAGACGACGACTGACTAATAAAACAATCATGGAAAGCACAATAGACCTTCAGGTTGCAGTGCTACTTGAACTGCAAGTCTCAAGGCTCTCCAATAAAGAAGATAAAGAAGAAGGTAAGCAAATGCAAATATTAGTAATATAAAAATGCAAATATTTGTTTTTATCTATATTTTATGGATACAGCAAGGAGATAGTAAAACGAAAGATTAATTAAGGGATCGTAGGGTGTCATACGAGACTTGATTATACTTTCTATTACATACCAGTTTTTTAATTTTGGAATTTATTTTCTGCACTTGACTGTCTTAACCATGCTCGTTGGCGACAATCTGAATTTTCGACCGCACACTTTTCGACTTAATTTTATCAATGTTTTTTTTTAATAAAAAGTGTTGTGTAGTAGGAATTACAAAATGTGTCACAACAACACAAAGATACCTTTTAAGACCTAGGTCCCACAACAACATGCGTTCTGAGGTGATGTTGGACGCTATTTTTAAATGTTTGTGGATTGAAGACACTCGAAACTATTGACTCAGGCATTCCATTTGCACGATGTACGCACAAAGAAATCCCTTTGCATTTGTTACTTACCACAGTGAGTAATCTCGACAGTTTGACTGTTTGCACCAACCGATTGACGAGTAAAACAGGGAAAAGAATATGTTTGAGGCATAATGGATCTGATTTCATACGAGCACTGCTGGTGACGATATTTATAAAAAACAACGAGACCAGCAACAGTGCGACGATGTTGAAGAGAATCAAGATTTTATGTTAAATTTCGATCACTAACAATTCGTATAGCACGCTTTTGAACAGAGTCCACAAGAGCCAGGATGGTAAGAGATGCAGCGCCCCAAACTTGACAACAATACTCCATGCAGGGAAGAATACAGGACTTATAAATTTGAAGTAATTGAAATGTGGTAAAATATATTTTACACCTATTGAGGAGACCGAGTTTTCTTGACGCACTTTTTGCCATGGCCAATATATGATCGTTCCAAATATCGTTGAGAAACTCGGTCTTTGATCTGTAAATAATCAATAGCTGAGTTTTGGTGGAATTAAAATTGGCCGAATTTGTGACCAAATCGGCGACTTTTTCGAGGTTCTAGTTTACATTTGATTAATGGCCGTCTCTCCGGGTGCGATTTATTCGTTCATGCATTTTACCCTTTGAAGATAGGGCGACGAATGACTTGTGCAGTGTACTATCATCTGCAAAACTATTTATTGGGTTACTGGTGATTTTCAACAATTTGTTGATATATAAATTAAAAATAAAGTGGTAGAAAAAACTGAGCCTTGGGGTACACCAGCGTTAATTAATTTAGACTCAGAAGAAAAGCCATCTATTGATACCGAGATGTATCGGTTAGACAGAAAATGAAAAGCAAATTCAAAGCTCGTACGCAACGAGCTTGTTGATCAAGTTGGCATGCCAGATTCGATCAAATGCTTTTGAGTAAATTTTTGTAAATTTTTTTTTCTCCACTTGGCTGTCTTAACTATGCATTCGTTAGCGACAATCTGAGTGATAACACTGTCGTCTCCAATTATCAGAAAAATTCGTGAACCAACAAGTTAAAGTTACAACAATTGGTTATGTCTTGCCCAATATACACGATTTCAAAGCCAACGTTAGTGACACTTTCTTTAGTCACAATAAACAACTATGGGTAAGATTCAACCCAACGTAATTGTTATTTTTGTACGAGTAAACCGTAAAATGCATTTTTACGATTCAAAAATTGTGCGAAAAGCAGGCTATTTTTACTTCGGTCTGAAAGACCTAAGTATTACATTCATGAGCTCAAAGTGAGATTCTCGACGGCATTTCTCGACGTTTTAGGACCTACTGATTCTAAAAATCAAAACAAAAAATGTATGTCTGTCTGCCGTCCGTCCGTCATTACCTACGCTGCAGGAAAAACCGCTGCAGGGATTTCAAAAATTTTTTTTTCTAAAAATAGGTATTTACAAGGGACAGGTCCGAAAGGACGCTGTGTTCGATAACTGTACCGGAAGTGTGTCAAAAAAATCATTATGTGTGTCAAAAATAGCAAATTTTCATATTTTTGGCTTAAAAAACGTTCATTTTAAGTGATTACGAGTAGGAACATTAAATTTGGAGAAATCTTGATGGTCGGGATTGGTATGTGAGATCAAAAACTAGATTATTACATTATAAGTATGTCAAAAAAATGTTGTCAAGTGTGTCAAAAGAAAGATTTTTATTTATTTTTTTATCTAATTTTTTGGAAAAAAAATAAATTTAATTGTTTGTTTGAAATGAAGTTTTATTATTATTATTGAGAATTATGGCATTATAAGTTTGTCAAAAAAATGTTGTCAAGTGTGTCAAAAGAAAGATTTTTATTTATTTTTTTGCCTAATTTTTTGGAAAAAAATAAAATTGTTTCTTTGAAATGAAATTTTATTATTATTATTGAGAATTATGGCATTATAAGTTTGTCAAAAAATGTTGTCAAGTGTGTCAAAAGAAAGGTTTTTATTTATTTTTTACCCAATTTTTTTAGAAAAAAATAAAATTAATAGTTTGTATGACATGATATTTTATTATTATTATAGAGAATTATGGCATTATAAGTTTGTCAACAAATAATGTCAAGTGTGTCAAAAAATGATTTCATTTATTTTTTTAGCCAATTTTTTGGAAAAAAAAAATGAAGCTGTTTTTATGACGTAAATGTAATTTAAAATGAAATTGGACATGGAAATTTTTGAATTTGTTATAGTTTTTGAAATACTTTTGGAATTTTGAAAAAGTTTGTATTATTGATTTTGTAATAATTTTTGCAATATTTTTAGAATTTGGGCAAAAGTTTTAATTTTTGATTTTGTAAGAATTTTTGGAATTTTTTAGAATTTTGGAAAAAGTTTGAATTTTTAAGAATTTTTGAAATATTATTGGAATTTAGAAAAAATTTAAATATTTGATTTTATTCTAATTTTTGGAAAAATTTTTTATTTTTGATATTATTATAATTTTTGGAATTTGGAAAAAATTTTCAATATTTGATTTTGTAATAATCTTTGCAAAATTTTTAGAATTTTGGAAAAAGTTTGAATTTTTAAGAATTTTTGAAATATTATTGGAATTTAGAAAAAATTTAAATATTTGATTTTATTCTAATTTTTGGAATTTTGAAAAAGTTTGATTTTATTTAATTTAACAATATTTTTGGAATTTTGATTATAATTTTCCGGCAACGTATTGATGTTTTGTGTTAGTTTTGTAATAAATTTTTAAACAGATATAAAAAATACTTGTACTTTAACAAAGAGTTATGTTTGATATACATCGCTACCCAAAACTAAAAACCATGTCCTAATAAAAGTTTTTTGCCAAAAACTATATCAAAATCCTTAACCCAGACCGAAGTCTTGATATCTCAGAGCTGTGAGATTTCAGCCCCTCCATATTTTCCTATTGAAATAACAATGCCTTAAATTGAAATAACAATGCCTAAAAATAATATTTCACGCGTAAAGCGTAAATATTTTTGACAACATTAAACGAACTTAAAAGAACAAAATACATTACGGCTATTTCCAAAAAAAAACATACATATATATTTACAGACGTATATGTTTTGTGAAATTTTATTTTTAGAAAATTGTTTAATCTAAGCATTTTTTGTTTGTTTGTAATTTTAAATACAATTAAAATTTATAAATACATAAATTGGCTGCTAAAGAAATTTAGAAAAAAATAACAAACAAAAAATTACTTGAATTTAACGGTTTTTTCAAAATATATTTTACAAAACACAATAATATACTTGGGCTATTATTTTGAAAACGTACATTTTTTTGTTGATTTTTAAATTTTCGATTTTTAAAAAATCTGAAATTTTGATATATTGTTGGTATTGACGAAAAGAAAAAAAGTAATTTCTGCTTTTATTTTTTGTGTACTCTGAATCGGAGTTATGCGCGGTTGAATTTTTGAGGCTTTTTCACGTAGTTTTGGTAATGGTGTCAATGTTTTGTGAATAGGTGCCACAAATTACATCCGACTTAAGTATATTTTTGCAAGTAAAGAGAAAAATAATTGAATAAATGAAATAAGTACGTTTAAAATTAATAACTTTTCTCTTTTCAGCTAGGCGGCGCGTAAGACCTTGGTTTACTTCAAAGCTCATATCTCAAAAAACCTTTTTTTTTTGTTTTTCACAAATTTCAAAGTAAACATATGCAGAAATTATGCTATGAAATTGAGAAATAAAAAGTCAGCAATTCAATATGAATTTTTTCTTACGATTTTTTTAAGTTTGGTGTATGAAAAATTCACATGTGTTTTCTTATTAAGGTAATAATCCTGTACTAAATGTGGATCTAATAAATTAAACATTTCATATTTTAATACCTGCAATAAATTTGAACCATTTTCTGTGTATTTCTGATTGAGAAACAGGTTTTTATTCAGAATAAGAATTGGAGATCCCAATGATCGAAGATTTTGTTATAATTTCAACATCACCAACACTAACATTAGAAAAAAACATTAAACAAATATTTTTTCTATAAACATTATAATTTAATCAATTATTATAAATAAATACATTAAAAAATTAATTAAAGACATATATGAAAACTTCATAACGTGGTTGGTTTTTTTCGACCAAATTTCCGCCCATTCAAATAATTCCCTTGCTGTTGATATTTTTCTCCTCTAAGCGAAGATCTCCGGGCTTCTCTTTTAAGTGTTCCTCCAATCCCATCGGATGGACCCTTTCCGTTGGCAGTTGAAAGCTGTAATGAAGCGCTGATTCATTGGCGAACCAATGAAACGGCATAGCAGGTCGCGCACCTGGAAGAGATTTATATAGCCCTCTGACTAGCGGCAGCCTGTGGCACTAGTAAGAAACCCTGCTACTCCAGCACAAATAACTGTTATTGTACGCGAAAGACATGATACATACGGAAATGGAAAAAAAGCAAGTGAAAGAATGAGACTCTGGCGACCCCCTGATACGAAAGAACCGCGATCAGCACGTCCAACCCCACGTTTACTCACATACTATAACACACACTCACACACACACACACACACACACACACACACACACACACACACACACACACACACACACACACACACACACACACACACACACACACACACACACACACACACACACACACACACACACACACACACACACACACACACACACACACACACACACACACACACACAAACACACACACACACACACACACACAAACACACACACACATACACACACACACACACACACACACACACACACACACACACACACACACACACACACACACACACACACACACACACACACACACACACACACACACACACACACACACACACACACACACATTTGCGAACAATATCGAACCCCTGTTGGCGATGCGAACTGGGTTGAAGACAGGACGAGCAAAGCTGCTATCTGGACCTGCAATGCTCTCCCTTTTGAACGCAGATCTAGTCGTCAGCATGAGAGTTTTGTCTATGCCAAAATCAAAGGTGTCCACTTCTACAGCTGCTACATTCCTCCTAGCACCCCACTGGACGAATTCGAAGAGACACTTGACCGACTAGTAACAGACGTCAGAGGTAAATCACCCATCGTAATCGCGGGTGATTTTAACGCTTGGGCCGTTGAATGGGGAAGTAAACGTACTAACCCTAGAGGTAGGGCATTACTTGAGGCATTTGCCAGACTTGATCTGGTACTGCTCAACCATGGTACCACAGAGACATATAATAAAGGAGAAGCAAGTTCAATTATCGATATCACTTTTGCAAGTGGGACACTCTCGAGAGGAGCACAATGGTGTCTGATTTGTATACGCATAGTGATCATCGTGCTATTATATTTGAAACCCAACCCCCACAGCGGTTTGAAAGGCGCCAAGACAAGCGGAAGGCGCAGCAAAATGGGTGGCAAATCAAAGAGTTGGACACGGAGATGTTGGACTACATGGTTGAATGCATACCAATACCGGAGAGTGGTGCCAAGATAGGAGCAGAATTTATTGCGAGATATCTTAAAAGCACCTGTGATGCATCTATGCCGCGTAAAAGCAACGGTAATGGACGGTCCCCAGTCTTCTGGTGGACCGAAAACATTGCCCGCCTGAGAAAAGAGTGCCTCAAACTCCGGAGGAAATGTACACGAAGGAGAAATCATGAGCACTATGAGCAGTTCCAAAATGATTTTCGCGAAAAGCGGAAAGAATTGCGGAAAGCAATTGCTAATAGTAAGAGCAGATCATTCCAGTGTCTTATAGATGAAGTTCAGAATAACCCCTGGGGAAGTGCGTACAAAATTGTGCTTACTAAACTCAAGGGTGTTCAATCAGCTGCACCAGTGTGCCCAGATATAATGGCTGATATTGTGTCCGGCCTTTTTCCACACCACGTTGACTTCTCCCTACCTTGTGAGCTGCAAATTGACGAAAATTCAATTTCGGCTGTCACCACCGAAGAGGTCCTAAACGCGTTGCTCAGATTATCCGTTAATAGCACGCCCGGTCTAGACGGCATCCCAAATATCGTCTTAAAAACAGCGATAAAGAAGAAGCCGAATGTATTCGAAAATATCTACACTGCGTGCCTAAAAGAAGGGATATTTCCTGAGCAATGGAAGCGCCAACGCCTTGTGCTTATACCGAAAGGTGACAAGCCACCAGAAGAACCCTCGTCCTACCGCCCACTGTGCATGCTGGACACAACTGGAAAGATCTTTGAGAGAATTATTGGTACTCGACTTGAGCAACATACTGAAGGCGAGTGGGGCCTTTCTGACCGGCAGTTTGGTTTCAGAAAGAAGCGCTCTACCGTTGATGCAATATCTGCAGTATGTGAGATAGCGCATAAAGCTTTGAGTGGTAAAAGATGGCTAGAAGGTGATAAACAGTATTGTGCTGTTGTCACTCTGGATGTTAAAAACGCCTTTAACTCTGCCAACTGGAACCAAATCATGAGAGCCCTAGACGAACTGCATGTACCTGACTACCTGCTACGTATAATAGCCAGCTACTTCACGGGAAGAACTCTGGTCTATGATACCGAAACAGGTCCTAAGAAGTACAATATAACAGGAGGAGTACCCCAAGGATCGGTCCTTGGACCCCTGCTGTGGAACATCATGTACGATGGTGTTCTCAGAGTACGTGTGCCGGCACAAACAACGATTATCGGCTATGCAGACGACATTGGCATAGTTGTCGTAGCCAAAAACCTTACGGACATTACGAGCAACTGTAACCAGACCATAACCAGCGTTAGAGCATGGCTGAACAGCAAAGGACTAGAGTTGGCCGATCACAAAACGGAAGCCGTACTAATGAGTAGCAGAAAAGTGGTGGAAAGTATCGATATACAGGTTGGTGGACAGATCATAAAATCTGGCCAGCACCTGAAGTATCTTGGAGTCGTTCTAGACCACAGACTCAACTTTAGAGACCACTTGATGTACGCTGGTGACAAAGCCAAACGAGTGGGGGCTGCTCTTGCAAGGCTAACGCCAAACATTGGCGGCCCTAGACAACCGATCAGACAGCTTCTCGGTAGCGTTACCACATCAATATTGATGTATGCGGCACCCATATGGGCCTCAGCGGTAGAAACGCCATCTTATGTTAGACCTATCAAAACGGCCTACAGACTGACATCGTTGCGCATTTGCTGTGCTTTTCGCACGGTGTCTGACGAGGCTGTAAATGTTATTGCGAGTAGGATGCCGATTGATATTGCAGCAAAAGAGGTATCGGCTCTGCGTATAGCAACACGAAATGATAGGGACCGACGAACACGTGAAGATTTCAACATGGACAGTCATATAGAATGGCAAGCGAAATGGGAAGCTTCCACCAACGGACGATGGACCTTTGTGATGAACCCTGACATAAAAACATGGACATCAAGAAAACACGGTGATGTCAACCATCATTTGACGCAAATGATCTCAGGCCATGGATGTTTCCGTGAGTACTTATACAAGTATAAGCACGTAACGGATCCATACTGTCTCTACTGTGAGGGTAAGGCCGAGAACGCTGAGCACGTGCTAATCGAATGCGGAAGGTTTGCACATTCAAGAAGACTTATTGAGCAGCATATGGGAGAGTCAATCACTCCGCATAGCCTCATGCAATTTATGCTGAGCTCAAAAGACAACTGGGACATAGCGAATGAGATCATCACAAGTATGATGAAACGACTGAGACAAGACGAACGAAGAGCAGCCATGCTCCACACTACACAGCGAAACCACGACAACACATAATAATCGAGAGAGTACTACACTCAACCCCTGCCCTGCGAAGGAATGCCTTAATTGGTGGTTCCGCAGGGATACAACAGGACTACAAGAGCAAGGGAGATGTTTTTACCCGGTAAGAACCCGCGGTCGCCTGGAAAGTCGGGTTCCAGGTGGATTTTTGAAACGTTTCATCTTCCTACGAAAAACAAAAAAAAAAAAAAAAAAAAAACACACACACACACACACACACAGGGCTGAGCTTCAGGCTACTGTGGGGGTCACAGGTGGCGGATAGTGAACGGCCTACATACTGATATGTTGTATGTAGGCGAGCTGCGCGAATACGCGAATAAGAAGTCCCCGACTAAGAGCGCAACAAAAATCCACGAGCGTCTGTCCCACAGTGGGCGGCTCACTGGTCAGCGTCTGTCTTCATGTTAGAAGCGGCTGGTTATTTCCACCTGGCAGTAGGTATAAAATGCTAAGAGAAGAAAAACTCCGAAAATAAAACAACATGGAGGGTGATTTAGGATCAAGACTTACGGCGCAGGGATTAGGTACCCCAGTGCCGGCCACTGCAGTGAGTGAGCAAGCAGGCTCCCAGTCGTCGATATCCAGCGACTGCAATGATACAGTGGTGGTAAACTTGGCCACTGTATCAGCTAGTACTACAAGTGACAAGAAGAACCCAGAGCAGGCATTTGCCAAGAGCAATAAGATGGTAAGGTCACCAACTAAAATGAGCGTTAGCTTGAGCGACAGTACATGCACTTCCGCTGGATTGCAAGCCAATAACAATAAAATGGTGCCAAATATGCCTCCTGCACCATCTGCAACGAGAAGCGCACCCCAAAACGTTACCAAGCACCCGGATCTAGGTACAACGGAAAAAAAGAACGTCAGTGGATCACCATTAAATATCATGACGAAGGCAGTTATACCTAAACAATCAGCGACCAACCAGGTGATACCAGTAGGAGGTAAACAAAGTGTCTGCAGCAATGGCATAGACACCTTATTGATGGTTAGCTGTAAACTTAAACAGCTGCAAAAAGTTATGTCGAACACACGATCTATTAACCTTAAGTTTAGGAACCTGGTTAATGAAATTGAAGATTTGCACAGATCTGCTGTGAATGACCTCACTGTTGTCCAAAGCGTCAGGCCACAGGTGAACAAAGTGTGCCAAACTTCACCGACCTTGAAACCAAGCGTCGATGAAAAATCAAAAAGACGACGAAGTGGAAATGGTGAGGACATGACAGCACAACGGCCCTCGCCGAAAAAAAGTAAAACTGCTAGAAAGGTCTTAAAAGAACCAAGATCAAGATCCGAGCAGAGCGTGATCAAGCCAACAGAACAGCAGGCCGAGCCCCCGAACCAAAACGTGCTCCCTGTGGAAACATCCGAAACCGAGTGGCAACACGTGAGAAGACGTAAAAGGAGGAGAAAAAAAACGCGTCCTGTTGAGCCTACGCGAAACGAACCACGCAAACCTACGAAAAGAGCACCACGGTCGGATGCTTTAATAATATCTAGGTCCGGTGAAAAAAGTTATGCGCAAATGCTCAAAGAAATGACAGAGAACCCGGAACTAAAAGAGCTCGGGGATTGTGTCACCAAGATTAGGAAGACAGCTAAAGGCGAGCTGCTTCTTGAACTTAAAAAAGGCGAACACAATCAAAAGCTTAAAGAGCACGCAGAGCTAGCACTCAGAGACTCGGCGAGTGTTAGGTCGGTGTGCCAAGAAACTCTTATAGAGTGTCGCGACTTAGACGAGATAACAACGAGAGAAGATATTTGCATTGCAATCCAGGCACAATTTCCTACAATTGGGTCTGCCCAAACAAATGCAATCAAATCGTTAAGGACATTACGAGATGGGACTCAGACGTCACTAATCAGCCTCCCTGAACGATCAGCGCATGCGCTCGTTGCGTCTGGACACATCCGAATAGGATGGGTAAGATGCAGACTGCGCGAGCGAATCACTCCAACACGCTGTTTCAGATGCCTTGATTACGGTCATGTAGCAAGGCAATGTAAAAGTGATGTGGATCGAACGGGGATATGTTTTAGATGCGGAAGAACAGGACATAAAGCAAAAGGATGCAAAGAGCCCCCAAAATGTGCTCTTTGCCTGCCGGGAACCACAGGGACTAATGGGCATTCTACAGGAGGCAGTAGATGTCCAGCCTACAAAAGAGCGCTAAAGCCGACTTCTGCCCGTCATGGTTAAGTGTATCCAGATAAATCTTAACCACTGCGAGGCGGCACAGGACCTACTGACACAAACCGTTAGAGATCAGAAAGTGGACGTGGCATTGATTTGCGAACAATATCGAACCCCTGTTGGCGATGCGAACTGGGTTGAAGACAGGACGAGCAAAGCTGCTATCTGGACCTGCAATGCTCTCCCTTTTGAACGCAAATCTAGTCGTCAGCATGAGAGTTTTGTCTATGCCAAAATCAAAGGTGTCCACTTCTACAGCTGCTACATTCCTCCTAGCACCCCACTGGATGAATTCGAAGAGACACTTGACCGACTAGTAACAGACGTCAGAGGTAAATCACCCATCGTAATTGCGGGTGATTTTAACGCTTGGGCCGTTGAATGGGGAAGTAAACGTACTAACCCTAGAGGTAGGGCATTACTTGCGGCATTTGCTAGACTTGATCTGGTACTGCTCAACCATGGTACCACAGAGACATATAATAAAGGAGAAGCAAGTTCAATTATCGATATCACTTTTGCAATTGGGACACTCTCGAGAGGAGCACAATGGAGGGTGTCTGATTTGTATACGCATAGTGATCATCGTGCTATTATATTTGAAACCCAACCCCCACAGCGGTTTGAAAGGCGCCAAGACAAGCGGAAGGCGCAGCAAAATGGGTGGAAAATCAAAGAGTTGGACACGGAGATGTTGGACTACATGGTTGAATGCATGCCAATACCGGAGAGTGGTGCCAAGATAGGACCAGAATTTATTGCGAGATATCTTAAAAGCACCTGTGATGCATCTATGCCGCGTAAAAGCAACGGTAATGGACGGTCCCCAGTCTTCTGGTGGACCGAAAACATTGCCCGTCTGAGAAAAGAGTGCCTCAAACTCCGGAGGAAATGTACACGAAGGAGAAATCATGAGCACTATGAGCAGTTCCAAAATGATTTTCGCGAAAAGCGGAAAGAATTGCGGAAAGCAATTGCTAATAGTAAGAGCAGATCATTCCAGTGTCTTATAGATGAAGTTCAGAATAACCCATGGGGAAGTGCGTACAAAATTGTGCTTACTAAGCTCAAGGGTGTTCAATCAGCTGCACCAGTGTGCCCAGATATAATGGCTAAAATTGTGTCCGGCCTCTTTCCACACCACGTTGACTTCTCCCTACCTCGTGAGCTGCAAATTGACGAAAATTCAATTACGGCTGTCACCACCGAAGAGGTCCTAAACGCGTTGCTCAGATTATCCGTTAATAGCACGCCCGGTCTAGACGGCATCCCAAATATCGTCTTAAAAACAGCGATAAAGAAGAAGCCGAATGTATTCGAAAATATCTACACTGCGTGCCTAAAAGAAGGGATATTTCCTGAGGAATAGAAGGGCCAATGCCTTGTGCTTATACCGAAAGGTGACAAGCCACCAGAAGAACCCTCGTCCTACCGCCCACTGTGCATGCTGGACACAACTGGAAAGATCTTTGAGAGAATTATTGGTACTCGACTTGAGCAACATACTGAAGGCGAGTGGGGCCTTTCTGACCGGCAGTTTGGTTTCAGAAAGAAGCGCTCTACCGTTGATGCAATATCTGCAGTATGTGAGATAGCGCATAAAGCTTTGAGTGGTAAAAGATGGCTAGAAGGTGATAAACTGTAGTGATCATAAGGGTATCACTGTATCCAATACATGAAATGCTGTATAAGCATTTCATCGTTATTTTATATATCAAATATCAAGCTGCTCCGTCAGCGCATTTCAATATAAAATAATAAAACTTAATTAAAACAGATATAACAATAACACAGTAGTGCATAGGAGTTCAAGAAAGAACTACATAAATGTATTCGCTATAGTGAACCAATATTAAATATATAATAAATGTTGTAACAGTAGTGCTAGTGTTTTATTAAATGAATACCCTTAGGAACATTCAAAGTCCAAAACATGGACAAAACATGGCGACCGTGACAGATTCCTGTCTGATTCCCAGGAATTGACCATCGGAAAAAACTGTGCGTAGAAATTTCATTATTTGGTGTATTAGTGCAGTAATATGTGTATCAAAACTTTAGTGTTAAAGTTTTTTTTTTAAAGTAAATTTAAACAAATTTTTTTATTAAAGTAAATTTTTGATAAGTGAGTTTTTCCGAGAAATAAAAATTAAATAAAAAATTTTTGTAATATAAATTTCATAATAAAATTTTTTTTTATCAAATCATTAACATAAAAAATAGAATGTTCAAACAAATAACCAAATAAAATCTAATAATGAAAGCATCGAATTTTAGTGCTATTCGAAAAAGTTTAAAAAAAAATCTCGTACACAAACCGTATAATATATTAAAGTTTTTAGTACTACTCGAAAAAGTTTAAAAAATCTCGTACACAAACCGTATAATATATTAAAGTTTTTAGTACTACTCGAAAAGTTTAAAAATCTCGTACGCAAACCACATAATATATTAAACATATTAATACTAAATACAGGTTTATATACCGATTATAACATTTTTTTTTAGATAGAAATAGAAAATATAAATTGCGTCAATACATATATTTTTTTTAAAAAACCGAAAATAAAGGAAAATAATTTTATTTTAATTTTCTCTACAATAAAATCAATTGAATTTTTTTTTTAAATTAAAGTTATAAAATTTTTAATTTTAAATTAATAAGTTTTTTTTACAAAAAAAAAAAAAACAAAATCAAAACCGAAATAACAAATATTCGACGGTAAAGAATAAAATTTTGAATAAAAGTTAAAATGGGCAGTTCAAATACAAAACAGTCTGAGCAAACGTCTACAGGCCAAGTGAATAACAATTTGAAAATTGACGTAGAAGATACGATCAATGTTTATAGCACAGAGTTGTTAGTGCTAGTTGCCATTATATGCGCAATAAAAATTATAGAATTAATTTTCGTAATTTACGATAGACATCGCAGAAGCCTGAAGCGCAGGTATGCTTCAACTCTACATCTATAAATCAATAATTTTTTTTAAAAAAAAAAAACTTTTTTTTCTATATTGATGTAAATATGTAAAATTTTTCTGCATAATAATAATAATAAAAATAAATTAATGTGATTTAAACTGAAATCTGAAATTGAACCATTAATAATAATAAAAAAAAAAAAAAAAAAAACAAAAACGTAATTTTATGTTGTTTTATTTACTTTTACATAATAATAATCTTTTTTGAAAGCAATTTTTTTTTAACGAATGAATTTAGAGAAATATTAAAAGAAAAATTAGCTTCTTATGAGAAAGCAAAGCGACAAAAGAAACAATATTTGTATATAGAACTGGAAATCAAAAACATACAAGAAACCATATCAAGATTAGAAAAAGATTTATTTCTCCAACCAATAAAAAATTTTGAAGAAAACACAATGACATCACAAAAGGCAACAGAGGTTATTGACTTAGTGTCAAAAATTTTAAGAGATGACTACGATGGAAATCCTCTTCAATTAGGTAGTATAATAGACAAATTAAACATCTTAGTATTAGCAATAACTCACGCTGATAATCAGCAACTGTTAACAAATCTGGTTAAAGCCAAGCTAACAACAAAGGCAAGAGAGTCAACCGCGGAGTGTAAATCCATAACAGAAATAATCGAGAAACTAAAACAAAGTTGTAAGGGTCAACCCTCTTGGATGATCAATACAACAATGGAAGGATTAAAAAGCGGAAATAAGGACAAATATATAAAGGATTTGAGTGAGTTAACAGATAAGTTGAAAAACGCATATATAAGCGAAGGAGTTAGCCAAACAACTGCTACGCAGTACGTAGTCCATGCTGCTGTGAAAAATATAAAACAAAATCACGCAAATGATGTTATATTACAAAGTGCCTTGTCAAGTGAATTCAGCGATATGGATCAACTCATACATAGGTTCCAGTCATTATCTAACGAAAGAAATGCTCAAATTTTATCTTTCAGAGGTCGACAAGTAAATACGCAGAGAAACAAATATCAAAATTTTAATAGAAATGTCAGCTATGACCGCAACAATAATAACAATTTTAATAGATTTCAGAACAACAATAATAATAATAATAATTTTAGAAGATTTCAGATAAATAATAACAAAAATTTTAATAGTAAAAATAGATTTGGTAACCGGTATAATAATAAAAATAATAATAACCAAAATAATATAGGTAGTCAGCAGAGCTACAACGTAAGGAACATGAGGACTCGAATGATAGAATTTAACGAGTCGGGAAACGAAGCAGACCTCGGTGCACAGGGGAATGTTTAAAAATTTTAACAATTAACCTTAATTTTTGTCATTTTTGTAATTTTAAACTAAATAATATAAACAAAGCTAATGTAAGTTTTCTTTTAGATACCGGAGCAGATGTGTCATTGTTGAAATACAATGATAGTTTTAAAAATTTAATTAATTATAATAATAAAATTTTATTAAAAGGAATTTCAGATAAAGAATTGAAAACAGTAGGTACCATTTCGATTGAAATTTGTTCAAACAATTATGCAATTAAATGAGTTTCATATAGTTCAAAGCGACTTTCCAATACCAACGTCAGGTATTTTAGGTAGAGACTTTTTCACCAAATTTTCATGTAACATAAGTTACGACGATTTCACATTAGAAATCAATGAACGACATATATCATTCAGAATTCCGATCTTATCAGGTACGGATACCGATACAATTTTCATACCGCCTAGATGCGAAATAATAAAAAGACTATCAAATGTAAAAATTTTAAATGATTCAGTTGTTCAACAGGGAGAATTAATCCCTGGTGTGCTCATAGGTAGAGCTATTATAAATCAAAATAAACCGTATGTGCAGTTAATAAATACAAATAATTATGGAGTAGAAATTAAACGATTTTCACGTCTATCATTTTAATAAAAAAGAAATTCTAAATACAGCTGAAAAAACAAAAGAAATTCTTGAAAAAGTAGAACGGAATAATAAAATTATCGATCCAAATATTAATCGACACATACAAACGCTTATCTCACAATATGTAGATATTTTTGCAAGTGATTCTGAAAAACTAACTGTAAATAACTTTTATACTCAAAACATCCAAATTAAGGATGATATTCCAGTATATACTAAGTCCTATAGGCTGCCACATTCCCAAAAACAAGAAATCAATAGTCAAGTAGCTAAAATGCTTGAAAATGATATCATCGAGCCTTCTATTTCAAGCTTCAATAGTCCAATTCTTCTTGTTCCAAAAAAGTCAAATGACAATAACGAAAAATTTCGTCTTGTTGTAGACTTCAGAAACATTAACAAAATAGTTATAGCAGACAAATTTCCTTTACCAAGAATTGATGACATTTTAGATCAGCTGGGTGGATCTAAATATTTCAGTGTGGTAGATCTTCAGTCAGGATTTCATCAAATCCCATTGGACGATAAATCTAGAAACATAACATCGTTCAGTACAGATTCAGATTCATATAGGTATACTAGATTACCTTTCGGACTATCTATTAGTCCAAACTCTTTCCAAAGGATGATGACATTAGCTTTTGCTAATATATCGCCTATGCGAGCGTTCGTTTATATGGACGATTTAATAGTCTACGGGTGCTCGGTAAAGCATCATTTACAAAATTTAGAATTAATATTCAAAGCATGTCGAGAAAAGAATTTAAAGCTGAATCCGGACAAGTGTAATTTTTTCAAAACGGAAGTGACATATTTAGGTCACACATGCACAGATAAAGGAATAACAATAGACAAATCAAAATTTGATATTTTAAAAAATTATCCAATTCCTAAAAACGCGGATGAAACTAAACGTTTCGTAGCTTTCGCTAACTATTACAGAAGATTTATAAAAAATTTTGCTCATATGTCAAGTCCATTAAATAAACTTACGAGAAAGAATAATACATTTAAATGGGAAAAAGAAGAAAGTCAAGCTTTTGATAAGATAAAAAATTGCCTAACAAAAATGCCAATGTTACAATACCCTGATTTCTCTAAACAATTTATAATTACTACAGATGCAAGCAACACTGCTTGTGGAGCTGTTTTAAGTCAAACGCATAATAATGTCGATTTGCCGATAGTTTTTGCATCGAAAGCATTTACAAAAGGAGAATCAAATAAATCTACTATAGAAAAAGAGTTAACAGCCATACATTGGGCAGTTAGATATTTTCGACCATACATATATGGTACAAAATTTCTAATCAAATCAGATCATAAACCGTTAGTTTACATGTACTCATTAAAAAATCCATCATCAAAATTAACTCGAATGAGATTGGATTTAGAGGAATATAATTTTGATATAGAATATTTAAAAGGAGAAGCAAACGTCGTAGCAGACGCTTTGTCAAGAATTAGCATAGATAATCTAAAAGAAATTCGAATGGTCCAAACGAGATCAACTACAAAAAAGTTAAGTAGTAATGAAAATAATAATAAAAGCAATTCTGACATTAATAATATTAATGATAAAAGTAATAAAAGTAACAATAGTAGAATTCAAAGTAAAGTAGAAACAATAAATAATAACATAATTAATGATAATATAAAAAATAGTAATGATAATTGTAAAGTAATTGAGAATTTTAATAATAGAAATTTAAAAGGTATACCTATAGTAATAACAGAATTAAATGAAAATGATATCAAAGTAAAAGTAATAAAAAATAAAAGAATTCTATATGAAAATAAATATAATTATAATCGAGGACATAAGACATCTACTAAGGTGGATAGTCGCGAAAGTGCCGAGATTGATAAAATGAAATTAATAAGAAATGAAAGAAATTTGTATGAAAGTAATAATTGTTATAATCAAGGATATAAGACATCTACTAAGGTGGATAGTCGCGAAAATACCGAGATTGATAACGTAAGTTTTCACGAGGAATTTAATAAGTTAAATGTCCGCGAAAGTGAAGATAAGGAAAATATTGAGAATATTAATGAAAAAATAGAATTTTTAAAACGTTTGTTTAAAGACCTGAATGAGTTCAGCGTCACGAAAAATATATATTGTTTAAAAATCGCGCGTAATGATAGAATTTTTAGAAAAATTAATTTAGAAACATTTATAAACCTAGGTAATAAAGTACTTAATGACGTCAAAATAATCATTTTTAAAAAACCAGTAAAAATAAGTGTAGAAGAAGAAAAAGCAAAAATAATCAAGTTATATCACGATGATCCAATCACAGGAGGTCATACAGGCATAAGAAGAACGTACATGAAAATAGCAGAAAAATTCAACTGGCCTTACTTAAAAACGCAAGTGGCAGACTATGTTAAAAATTGTAACAAGTACAAAATCAACAAAGCAAAGCAATATCACAAAGAGGAGTTAACATTAACAAAAACTCCTGAAGAACCCTTCCATACTATACAGATAGACACAATCGGACCTATAGAAACAAGCAGTCAAGGTAACAAGTATGCAGTAACATTGCAGTGTGAATTAACCAAGTACGTAGTAATTCTACCAATACCGGATAAAACGGCAAAAGCAGTAGCAGATACAATATTTAATAACTTTATATTATCCTATGGAAACTTCACAATAGTAAAAACAGATCTTGGTACAGAATATGTAAATGAGATATTCGCAGGATTAAACGACCTGCTGGGTTTTCAACACTTTACGTCTCCAGCATATCATCATCAAACACTTGGAGTAATAGAACGAAACCATAGAGAATTTAACACCTATCTGAGAAACTACTTGAAAAACGACTATTACGCAGATTGGGACAAATGGTCAAACATTTATTCATTTTTTTACAACACTCAACCTAGTATAGTACATAGCTATACACCGTATGAACTAGTTTTCGGCAGAGAAGCAAAATTAATTCCTACATCAGCCAATATAGAACCAGTGTATAATCTTGAGGATTACAGTAAAAATCTAAAGTACAAACTACAATATGCTAGTCAACAAGCTAGAAAATTTTTAGACCTTGCTAAACTGCAGCAGAAAACAGCTTATGATAAGAAATCAAAACCACAAAATTTTAAAATAGGTGACGAGGTAGTTACATTGAATAATACAGCTAAAACGAAATTCGAGAAAAGATATTTAGGACCATGGAAAATTATAGAATTATTGGAAAACAACAATGTCAAAGTAAGAGATACAAGTAATAACAGCATAAAAATTTTGCATAAAGATAATTTATTTAAAGTATGAACCGGAATATCGATTACAAACACTTATTATTTTGCTAAAACTGGAAAAGAAAAAGAAAAAGAGAATAAATGAATATAAATGATTATGAATAAATAATTATAATTAATATTAATTAATTTTATATAAATAGGGAATCTCAAAGCTTCCATATAATTAATTTTATACAAACATAATAATTTGAAAAATATATTATTAATTTTATATAAGTTTATAAAATACATAAAGATAATTTCAAAAACATATAATTAAATTTTTTTATATATGAATAGATACAAATATAATATATTAAAATTAAACTTTATGAATTTATTACAAGATATTTAAAGAAAAAGAAAAAATTAAAATTTTTACGCTAGAACGCTTACTGTTTGCTTCATATTTTTAATAATTGCTAAAAATAATATTAATTTACAATAAATTTTTCTATTATAGAATGTTAACTTTAAAACTCTAGTAATTCAAAAAAAAAAAAAATGAAAAGAATGATCGAATTGATATTAAATTTTTTTTTGTATATGTATTTTGTTAAAAATGAGGAATGCACCGCAATCTTTTAAAAGGGGTGGTATCCTGAGATCATTTCAATGTCAAACCAAATGAAAAAAAAATAATAATTAAACAAAATTTAAATAATTTAACAAAAATAAATTTAAAAATTATAAAAAAAAAAAAAGGAACTTCTCTCAAATATCAACTAAAATTGTATAAGTGTGATTGAATTAAATTAATGTCAAGTAGAGTACTTACGAATTTAGAAATGTCTAGGGCCCAGAATATTTCTGAATTGGTAACGAATCAAAATTCTTAAATCTAATTAGTAACAGTTTAACCTCATACTAAATGACGCGTACGTCATTCTTTTAAAAAGGGAGGTGTAGTGATCATAAGGGTATCACTGTATCCAATACATGAAATGCTGTATAAGCATTTCATCGTTATTTTATATATCAAATATCAAGCTGCTCCGTCAGCGCATTTCAATATAAAATAATAAAACTAAATTAAAACAGATATAAAAATAACACAGTAGTGCATAGGAGTTCAAGAAAGAACTACATAAATGTATTCGCTATAGTGAACCAATATTAAATATATAATAAATGTTGTAACAGTAGTGCTAGTGTTTTATTAAATGAATACCCTTAGGAACATTCAAAGTCCAAAACATGGTCAAAACAAAACAGTATTGTGCTGTTGTCACTCTGGATGTTAAAAACGCCTTTAACTCTGCCAACTGGAACCAAATCATGAGAGCCCTAGACGAACTGCATGTACCTGACTACCTGCTACGTATAATAGCCAGCTACTTCACGGGAAGAACTCTGGTCTATGATACCGAAACAGGTCCTAAGAAGTACAATATAACAGGAGGAGTACCCCAAGGATCGGTCCTTGGACCCCTGCTGTGGAACATCATGTACGATGGTGTTCTCAGAGTACGTGTGCCGGCACAAACAACGATTATCGGCTATGCAGACTAGGGTTTCTCAAACGGGATCCCGGGATCCCGTTTTCCCGGGATCCCGGGGGTAAATTTTCATCCCGTTTTCCCGGGATTTCATTCCGGGATCCCGGGTATCCCGCTAATTTTTATTAACATTTTTTTTTACTTTTTCCAAAAAGATATTAAAAAAATTCTCACTCGAAAATCGAGTGGTTTTTAATTCTTTTCCCTCTGTATTAATTAATTTCGTTGAAAATTAGGAAAATGTTTTTTGACACATATGGTGTCATGGTTTTTTTGTATGGTTTTTTTGACACACATAAACACAACAAATTAAAACCAGTAAAACTTAAAATAGGTAGATTTTTCTGAGAAATCTACCTAAAACTTGCGCTTTATTTCTCTTAATTTATGTTTAATGGTTCTCTTATGAAGGCGATTAATAGAGGAACGAGACATGTTTACAATGTGATTTGCAATGTCATTGTTAGCACGAGTAACTGAGTTTGGGCCATCCAGCTTCCGAAGAAGACTCCAAGCTGCTCTTCCAGAATGGGAAAAATCAATGTTTTCAACTGAGTTAATCCACTTTTGTTACCTCGCGGTGTCCAGTGAGTATATTAAGTCATCAACCACGTCTGCCTCACCACTACTAAGGTGCTCCTCAAATAATAAATATATCGCTCTCTCTACTCCAACCAGGAATGTATTCTTCACCGGAAGTCTCTTGCGATGCATTTCTTTGCAGTTGAAATGATGGCTCCTACGAACCTATCGTAATTTTTAGGAATGAGTTGGATCTAGTGAATCACTGCATCCAACTCCGACCCATATTTAGTCCAATCAGTTTTGTTAAAATTGCATCTAGGTTAAGGTGTAGAGTTTACGTGTAGGATTTGGAAACCTACCTCAAAAAGTACTGGACGATGTTGAGAGCGTGGAAATCCTTGTAAGACAGCCCTAGATATTGGAATAGGGTTACGTTGTTCGTTTTTTGTGGAAACACAGAGGTCGGGATTGTAATAACTTGGCCATCTAATGGATGGCCATCTAGAAGATCTAATTAGGTTTTCATGTCTTTCGTATCATATACCAGGAACATGTTGTCGATTGGTCCCGTCAGTTAGTTGTATAACATTGGGATTGTTATTTGAGTAGGACCACTGATTGTGATGGCTATTAAAGTCACCAACCTATATTGCTGGGTGGTGAAAGAATGGTAGAGTATCAGCTGGCCACGCTGTATATCAACAATAATAAGATGTATATCGTTGTCCGTCTGGTGTAAGTAAATGGGCGCAGTTCATGATTTCTGACTTAATATACGTGCCAAATCCATATGTTTGATGGTAAATAGCACTCACTAATTAGTTTATAACCAACAATTTTTCCTCTAGAGGAATTATAATGTTGATATCGAAATAATAACTTTAATACTCTTTCTAAGTGTTCAGTTTTTGACTTGCTAATGCTTTCAATGTTCAATTCTAAAATACGGACGAGGGTCCAATGTTTTAAGGTGCTGAGAAGTACCTTTGTTATTGTGATTTTGATTTATTTGTATCACAGAACATGTATCATATTACGTTAAAAACATCACAAAAGAATTGGTAATTTTTGAAGCAACTAAGCAGAGTACAAATAATTTAGATTACACAATGCCCTAATGACTATCACACCGACATCAATTGAATCGGAAAGAGCTTTTTCTGAGGCAGGACGTTTCGTCACGAAAATTCGGACAAAATCGAGTGATGGCGCCATTGGTAAAATTAGTATTATGAATTTATTTTTGTTTTGTTTTTATGTATTCTTTTTTATTTAATTTTTGAAGTTTTTTTCATTAAAAATAATGGAAATTTAAAAATCAATAGCGCATTTTTTGTGTTGTTTTAATTTTACACATTTTTCTGAAAAATCTAGCTTTTTAGCGTTTCCCGGGATTTCCCGGGATCCCGGGAATTTAACATTTTTTGTCCCGGCTTCCCGGGATTTGAATTTCTACGGGAAATGAGAAACCCTAATGCAGACGACATTGCCATAGTTGTCGTAGCCAAAAACCTTACGGACATTACGAGCAACTGTAACCAGACCATAACCAGCGTTAGAGCATGGCTGAACAGCAAAGGACTAGAGTTGGCCGATCACAAAACGGAAGCCGTACTAATGAGTAGCAGAAAAGTGGTGGAAAGTATCGATATCCAGGTTGGTGGACAGATCATAAAATCTGGCCAGCACCTGAAGTATCTTGGAGTCGTTCTAGACCACAGACTCAACTTTAGAGACCACTTGATGTACGCTGGTGACAAAGCCAAACGAGTGGGGGCTGCTCTTGCAAGGCTAATGCCAAACATTGGCGGCCCTAGACAACCGATCAGACAGCTTCTCGGTAGCGTTACCACATCAATATTGATGTATGCGGCACCCATATGGGCCTCAGCGGTAGAAACGCCATCTTATGTTAGACCTATCAAAACGGCCTACAGACTGACATCGTTGCGCATTTGCTGTGCTTTTCGCACGGTGTCTGACGAGGCTGTAAATGTTATTGCGAGTAGGATGCCGACTGATATTGCAGCAAAAGAGGTATCGGCTCTGCGTATAGCAACACGAAATGATAGGGACCGACGAACACGTGAAGACTTCAACATGGACAGTCATATAGAATGGCAAGCGAAATGGGAAGCTTCCACCAACGGACGATGGACCTATGTGATGATCCCTGACATAAAAACATGGACATCAAGAAAACACGGTGATGTCAACCATCATTTGACGCAAATGATCTCAGGCCATGGATGTTTCCGTGAGTACTTATACAAGTATAAGCACGTAACGGATCCATACTGTCTCTACTGTGAGGGTAAGGCCGAGAACGCTGAGCACGTGCTAATCGAATGCGGAAGGTTTGCACATTCGAGAAGACTTATTGAGCAGCATATGGGAGAGTCAATCACTCCGCATAGCCTCATGCAATTTATGCTGAGCTCAAAAGACAACTGGGACATAGCGAATGAGATCATCACAAGTATGATGAAACGACTGAGACAAGACGAACGAAGAGCAGCCATGCTCCACACTACACAGCGAAACCACGACAACACATAATCGAGAGAGTACTACACTCAACCCCTGCCCTGCGAAGGAATGCCTTATTGGTAATACCGCAGGGATACAACAGGACAACAAGAGCAAGGGAGATGGTTTTACCCGGTAAAAATCCGCGTGTAATGTTGGGAAAGTCGGGTTCCTGACCTTTTTGAAACTTTCCATCTTCCTACGTAAAACAAAAAAAAAAAAAACACACACACACACACACTTTGGACGAGCAAAGCTGCTATCTGGACCTGCAATGCTCTCCCTTTTGAACGCAGATCTAGTCGTCAGCATGAGAGTTTTGTCTATGCCAAAATCAAAGGTGTCCACTTCTACAGCTGCTACATTCCTCCTAGCACCCCACTGGACGAATTCGAAGAGACACTTGACCGACTAGTAACAGACGTCAGAGGTAATTCACCCATCGTAATTGCGGGTGATTTTAACGCTTGGGCCGTTGAATGGGGAAGTAAACGTACTAACCCTAGAGGTAGGGCATTACTTGAGGCATTTGCCAGACTTGATCTGGTACTGCTCAACCATGGTACCACAGAGACATATAATAAAGGAGAAGCAAGTTCAATTATCGATATCACTTTTGCAAGTGGGACACTCTCGAGAGGAGCACAATGGAGGGTGTCTGATTTGTATACGCATAGTGATCATCGTGCTATTATATTTGAAACCCAACCCCCACAGCGGTTTGAAAGGCGCCAAGTCAAACGGAAGGCGCAGCAAAATGGGTGGAAAATCAAAGAGTTGGACACGGAGATGTTGGACTACATGGTTGAATGCATGCCAATACCGGAGAGTGGTGCCAAGATAGGACCAGAATTTATTGCGAGATATCTTAAAAGCACCTGTGATGCATCTATGCCGCGTAAAAGCAACGGTAATGGACGGTCCCCAGTCTTCTGGTGGACCGAAAACATTGCCCGTCTGAGAAAAGAGTGCCTCAAACTCCGGAGGAAATGTACACGAAGGAGAAATCATGAGCACTATGAGCAGTTCCAAAATGATTTTCGCGAAAAGCGGAAAGAATTGCGGAAAGCAATTGCTAATAGTAAGAGCAGATCATTCCAGTGTCTTATAGATGAAGTTCAGAATAACCCATGGGGAAGTGCGTACAAAATTGTGCTTACTAAACTCAAGGGTGTTCAATCAGCTGCACCAGTGTGCCCAGATATAATAGCTGAAATTGTGTCCGGCCTCTTTCTACACCACGTTGACTTCTCCCTACCTCGTGAGCTGCAAATTGACGAAAATTCAATTTCGGCTGTCACCACCGAAGAGGTCCTAAACGCGTTGCTCAGATTATCCGTTAATAGCACGCCCGGTCTAGACGGCATCCCAAATATCGTCTTAAAAACAGCGATAAAGAAGAAGCCGAATGTATTCGAAAATATCTACACTGCGTGCCTAAAAGAAGGGATATTTCCTGAGGAATGGAAGCCCCAACGCCTTGTGCTTATACCGAAAGGTGACAAGCCACCAGAAGAACCCTCGTCCTACCGCCCACTGTGCATGCTGGACACAACTGGAAAGATCTTTGAGAGCATTATTGGTACTTGACTTGAGCAACATACTGAAGGCGAGTGGGGCCTTGTAATGAAGCGCTTTCTCATTGGCGAACCAATGAGAAGGACATAGCAGGAAGCGTACCTAGCGAGATTGATTTTCAAGCCCCAAACTAGCTTCAGCCCATGGGAACGATAAAGTAACCCTGCTACTTCAGCACAAATACAGACATGTACGCTATTCACGAAAGTTTGCAGAAATGGAAAGAAATACAAGTGGAAAAACGAAGACTCTGGCGACCCCTGTTGCGAAAGACCCACGATCAACACGTCCAACCCCCACGTTCACTCACATACGCCCACACACACACACACACATTCACACCCCTTTATCATTATGACCGAAGTAATAAAATAACTTTACTCACCCCATGATTAAACCCCGTCCTCCTATTCTGCTTCCATCAGCCCTCCATCAGCACGTTGTTCAGGTTTGAAATCTCGCAAAAATACTTTGTATGTCGCGAACGTTATGGAGAAACGATGAATCAATTGGTGATCAGCAGCGTTGCATAAACTTGTATTTAAAATCGTGAGTCAGTTTGTCCTTCAAAAGCGTTGACTCAATTTATAAACAATGACGTTGAACCAATTTGTAATCAAGTGCGTTGATAAAATTGGTAATCCAAATAGTTGAATAAATTTGTAGTCAAAAGCGTTGACCAAATTTATAAACAATGACGTTGAAACAATTTGTAATCAAATGCGTTGATGGAAGTAGTAAAAATAGTGGAATAAATTTGCAGTCAAAAGCGTTGACTCAATTTATAAACAATAACGTTGAAACAATTTGTAATCAATTGCGTTGATAAAATTAGTAATCCAAATAGTTGAATAAATTTGTAGTCAAAAGCGTTGACCAAACTTATAAACAATAACGTTGAACCAATTTCTAATCAATTGCGGTGATAAAATTAGTAATCCAAATAGTTGAATAAAGTTGTAGTCAAAAGCGTGGACTAAATTTATAAACAATAACGTTGAAACAATTTGTAATCAATTGCGTTGATGAAATTAGTAATCGAAATAGTTGAATAAATTTGCAGTCAAAAGCGTTGACTAAATTTATAAACAATAACGTTGAAACAATTTGTAATCAATTGCGTTGATAAAATTAGTAAAAATAGTTGAGTAAATTTGTAGTCAAAAGCGTTGACTAAATTTATAAACAATGACGTTGAACCAATTTGTAATCAAATGCGTTGATAAAATTAGTAATCCAAATAGTTGAATAAATTTGTAGTCAAAAGCGTTGACTAAATTTATAAACAATGACGTTGAACCAATTTGTAATCAATTGCGGTGATAAAATTAGTAATCCAAATAGTTGAATAAATTTGTAGTCAAAAGCGTTGACTAAATTTATAACCAATAACGTTGAAACAATTTGCAATTCAAATGCGTTGAATGATTTTAAAGTCCACACCGTTGAATAAATTTGTAGTCAAATGCGTTGACTAAATTTGTATTCAAATTCATGGAACCCAATTGCAATCAAAATCGGTGAATAATTTTATAATCCAATTCGTTGAATAAACTATTTTTATTTAAGATATATTTGAACTATTCTTTAAATTACAGTTTAATCATTTAATAACAAGAACGACAAAAGTTATATAAACACGGTAATAATTATTTACAACTCATCACGCCAGTCTCGTACATTCTTATATTTTATATTTACAGATAATGATTTTTTGTTTTTTTTTTGTATTTATATTTAATAAATTAGAAATATTCACTAGCCTAAAGTTCAATAATTTAATAACAATGACGACACAATTTAACTAAACACGGTAATAAATATCTTAAATGGATCATGTCCAGTCCCGTACATTTATAGTTACAAATAACGATTTTTTTTTTTATTTAGTATTTAAATTTGATAAATTAGAAATATTCACTAGCCTAAAGTTCAATAAGTTAAGAACGATGACGACACAATTTAACTAACACGGTAATAATTATTTTAAATTGATCATGCCAGTCCCGTACATTCGTATAATTTATAGTTACAGATAATGATTTTTTTTGATATTTATATTTAATATATTAGAAATATTCGCTAGACTAAAGTTCAATAATTTAAGAACAATGACGACACAATTTAACTAACACGGTAATAATTATTTTAAATTGATCATGCCAGTCCCGTGCATTTGTATAATTTATAGTTCAGATAATGATTTTTTTTGATATTTATATTTAATAAATTAGAAATATTCACTCGATTAAAGATCAATAATTTAATAACAATGATGACACAATTTATCGGAACACGGAATAGGTATTTAGAACAGAAAGCTAATTCGTTAAGCGAATTATGCAGGTCCCTAATAAATTCTCACAGTTTTATAAAATTTTTGGTACCTTTACTAATCCTTTTTCGCGCTTATCCAAAATGTCAGCCAAGCCCAAAAGTTTGACGTGATATTTTTATCCAAATTGGCACGATTTCGCGAAATGCAGGACCAGACGTCCATCAAAAGTAATATGTATCACAATCACTCACGATCGTCATCTTCATGGTGAATTTTATTCCATTGTTGAGAACTGCCGACGTAGTAAAAGAAAAACACTCCTCCAACAAAATCTCATGCACGACTGACAGCCGTCCAAACACCAAAAAACAAATGTAATAGAACTAAGAGAGAGTTTGACCTACAAGGTCATTATTAATTTGATTGTAAATTTTTCGTTTTCACAGGCACAAACATGAATAATTTTTTTTCTTTGTTTTAATTTTTGTTTTAAACAACACAAAACGAATAAATTTTTTTTACTAAATTGAACACTAGTGGGACGCGAATACATTTAAAAAAATTGAACTAATTAAACTAATGGGACTAACAATTGGAAAACTAATTAAAAATTTCTCTACTTATATTTTAACTTAAATATAAGGAAAAAATGCATGAATGCAAAATTTATCCATAATTTTGTCATTCATGAGAGGTTGGTTGCACAAGAGAATGAATAATTTTACAGTGCTCATTATATAGTCAAATTTTTAGTCTCGCAATAACTCGAATATAGTGTTTAGATGGGAGATAATTAATTTACATCAGATTTTCAAATTATTGGGAACTTATTATAGTTCACAAAACCGTTTGTTATTTGATAATATTGTACTAAAATAAGGTTGGGACACAGGATATTTCCGACACATCCATAACACGTATAATTGAACTCAAAATGAATCAAATACAGATTCGATCAATGATATGATGTTTAGACATTTATCAACTACATTCTGCAATATCAGTACAGTGAAGTTCAGTTCAATAACGGAAGGATTGTTTAAAGCAAAACACTCATACAAAGACAAATCAAATGTTTAGCAAAGCAAGAATAGTAATTCGTTGTATGTTGACGATTGGAAACAGAATACACGTAGCTGTTATGAGGTTTTGAGAATTTCGTTGTTTCATTACGGTTTGTGTTTTGAAAAAAAAAGAAGAGTTTAAACTCAAGTAGTAAGGCGAGAACAATCGAATGGAAGTATAACGCGCGTCAATTTTAGTGCGTTGCAAGATTAAATTCTGATTAAATTTTAGTGGTTATACGGATGATGATTAAAGAAAAGTATTAATTAATTCAAATTAACCAATATTATGTTATATTAATGAATAAATAAATCAGGGTAATTAGTGCAATTTTCTTTCTCCCATACGTTTGTCCGGCTATTGCAGATTTAGTTAGATTTTAAGAAATATATAAGGAAACTATGGGTTAAGGAAACTACACGAAATGTGACTATTGATGATGAAGGGATGAGAATCTATTACAAGTGGTACAGATTAATATAAGGAACAACAACTAAGGAAACTGCGACTGTAATACACTACGTTCTGACATTAGTCCAGACTATCCATTACAGAACAAGTGCTTTTTGGAAGAACACTCACGACCAAAAAGAAGTTGAAAAAGGCATAGGCTGGTCGCAACTAGACCTTGTACATCCATATTAGTATGGTGAAGCACCTCGATGTACCACAGATTAGCAATCAATTCGATCGGTATCACAAACTCAGTCTTAGCAGAAACAAAGTAACAAAGTATCTATGATTATACAAAAAAAAACTTTTGGGAGGGGTATCGATAAAATCAGTATTCTACTCTATTGCAAGCGGTGGATAACTAAAATCTTCCAGACCCAATTTCGGGCAGATCTGGGGGTTCCCGAGACTCTAACGTCACAAAAAAATTGATTCAATCAGCTACAGATCGAAAGGAAAAACACCGTAGGACCGACTTCTTTAATGAAACATCCGACACAATTTCGTTTTTACGTTATGCAGGCTCGCAACCCACACCTGAACTAACACGAGTCTCATGCGTCTCCGACTCGCTAGCCGGGCCACACTGTTGTACGATTCCGCCCAAGTGACTCGGAAGGTTGTTCATATAGATTCAAGGTGACCAACTGAACCAAATTCAAATACGTTCAATCACGGAATTTGCACTTATAAATAGTCAAAACAAAAAAAAATTTTGAAACAAGACCCGAACACCACAGCTGATACACGCTTACTGAACTGTGAATTCAAAACGAAACTACCCTCATATGGTCGTCGATACTCTTGACTTACAACGGCGGTAAAACACAAGCGAAAGTTACTAACATAGTGACAAAAGAAGTTATCACCGATATTAGGCACGAATGTCCTTGGAATGGTAAACACCTCTACGTTTAGAAGCCAGGTCCTCCAGTTCGTAAGCAGCGCTACCTACCAACCTTCAAACGTTGGCTTCGCAAACTTTTGTGAGAGCGATACCGAGGATTTTCTGCAGTTCCCCGCATCGCTCAAAATAATATTACGACAGAATTCAATGTTTTGTTTTTGGCTAAACCCCCAAGAGAGGAAGCTGGTGGACTGGGGGCCCTCGCAATACACTCGTCAGCGTATTCCTCGGGTAACCACAATCCCCATACCTCGCCCCTTGGAAGAATCTCAATATCTAAAACCCAAGCCAGCATTTCACCTGGCCTGAAATTAGGTTATCTACGAACACAGGAACAGACAATGTCGGAGCTTATTGTCGGCAATAGATCTATCAATTATTTTCTTAAATTCATTCATAGGTGATTCAATATACTTGCCACTGACAGAATTTCTGGTTGTCAATTATTTGAGAATTTGGTGAATCGATTGATTCATTTCTACTATCATCAGCATCATAAATTTTATCATATTTTAACTTTTCCACATCGTAACAAAATCAACAACTTGATCTTTTGAACTTGGAAATTTTAAAACTGACATTTTTTGAAATTTGAACCTATCCAAGCCGGTTTAAACAAATGTTATTGATACTCCAATGCTTCAGGACCGTGCCGCTCGACCAATTCGATGTAAATAATTCAGTGATGGATTTGGAACATCAAGATTTATTATTAAATTTATATTTTCTGCATCAATTCTGCGTGACTGTGATTAGAATACGAAAGTTGAATTCTCTTATATTTTTCTAATAATTCAAGACGTTGTGTTTGCTCATGTGCGCCCTTCATCGTTAATCAATAATTTAAAACAGCGTTCGGCCCGGGATTGAGAATTGGTGAACAAAGAACATTGCTTACACGAAATCAACCGGAATATGTTTTTCTATTTCTACAATCTACAATTTCATTTCATTGAAATTATTTTCTGGCTGTGGAATTGCGTAACCAAAATTTAAATTTTAATTTAATTATTCAATCATCACCAAAAAAATTTTCATTACCGTATTTGACCACTTTAAATATTTTTAGAGCAGAATTTAAAAAAAATTATATGGAAATTTAGTGATTCAAACCTCAAACAGCTGCGCGATATCCTTCGCAATTCGACAATTATACCAAATAAGATTTATTATTATCTTGATATTATTTTATTACTATTTACAATTGTTTTCCAAGGTGCTGATATATGAACAGAACAAAAAAAAATTAAACGGTGAGATTTGAGAGAAAATAAGTATACTACAAATATGGCAGAAGATGGCAATTACGAAAATACTACTGTGTTCAAAGATATTAGAGTAGCGTTTAAAGAGTGGTATGTCGATATAATTATTATTAAGACGATGTAAGTATTCCAACCTTGAACAGCCGCGCGAGATCTGACCAATTCGACACAAGTATAATTTTTTTTTTCTTTTTTACTTTTAAAAAAAAATGTTAATCTGACAACAGCCGAGTGTGTAACACACAAAAAAAAACTATCTTGGCTGATGCTTGTATTTGATTTGACCAAACAAGGTAAAAATTGTACTGTGAGAGAAAATAGGTATACTACAACTATGGCAGAAGATGAGCACAAAAGAAAATTTACAGACCCAATTCCGGGCAGGTCTGACGGTTCCCGATACTCAAAACTGAGTAACAAACAAAAAAAAAAATATAGAAGTGCGGCAAGCCTACCGGTTCGGCAAGAAAATACTTAAAATTAACAAAATTGAATCTTGCCTGTACAAGAAAAAAATTATATATAAAAATTTAACCTAACATGCAGGAATATAATTTAAGGAAATCTCTAAGCTACTTAAATTAATATTTACAAATTAATACTTCTGCCGTGGACTTCTATCTGGATTATGGTATATGTAAGATTTGTCCTTTGATTTGACTTTATGTATATTTTATCCTTTTGTTATTTTATTAAGTATAATTTGTCGTGTTGGTATCTAAAATTGTGATAGAGAAAAAAACCAATAAGTACATGATTTTATCAGCAGTTTTATTCATTTACTAATAAATATTTATTCATTTATTTATTAATAAATATTTATTTATTTATTTAATATATTTATTTATTTATTTATTCAATATATTTATTTATTTACTTATTTACTGACGACGGACGGACGGACCAATCAAGGGGGGAGTCCACCACATTTGGGGTTGGAAGTGGTGATCGCCGTTCTTTCTTAATTTATGTTGATTTTATTTTGTTTTTTAGTTTGTTTGGGGACCAAAAAAAAGTTTAAAATTACACTACGTTAAAGGATGGGAACAAGGTAAGGGAAAGGGAGCAAGAAGGGATGAATAAGGAAAGGAGGAGGTAAGGTGAGACAGGAATAAGGTGGGGTATGTGTCGTCGGCCCGTCACCCGGATGACAAGTGCCGCCGGAATGGTCAGAGGATAAATCCTCTGCACCATTATTCAATCAACCGACACTCCTCATCCGCGATTGAGAACGACGAAACATACGGGGAGGTGCTATGATCTGAGTTAATCCAACTAACTCGCGACATGAAGGCTGGGCGAACATCTTCCCTCAGCAGTTGATATCAAACTGCTTTAGAAGATGTTCCCCAGTATCATTCGCGAGAACCGGACAACTCAGATCATAGGATGCTAACGCTCCTGGGAGGGGGCTCTAACGTTAAGGAGACGGTAGCTCGGATGAGAGTCCTGATGTCACAACGAACCCAGAGCATGCCCAGATGACCAGACTGGATGTAGTAGGCGTATACACCATTCTACAAAAAATCTAAGTCTGGCACCTGGTCACCCCTGGCATTCCCCGTGCCAACAAGAAACCCATCCGCTACTAGGGTACGTGGGATTGTAACCCCCATTGAGAATAATTCCGAAGAACTATTCTCACCCTTGCGTTACAGAAAAAATACCAAAAAAAGGAGAACATTGCTGGAGGCGTAGGGACGCAACTCCCCATCAAAGTAAAGTCTGAGGACTCTCAGACTTCCTTTGCTCCTGCGCGTCTGAAGCAGGGAATTGCTTCCACGCCGCCAGAGTCTTTTAGCTATTGCTTGTGGAAAAATAAAATTAATTTGAAGAAAAAAATTTAAAAAAAATTTTCTAAGTTTTTTGAATTTATGGAGGGACTCCTCCAGAGTCCTACATTGCTGTAGGGACCCTTAGAGAAGCCCCACGTTGGGCGCCAATTTGTAATGAAGCGCTTTCTCATTGGCGAACCAATGAGAAGGACATAGCAGGAAGCGTACCTAGCGAGATTGATTTTCAAGCCCCAAACTAGCTTCAGCCCATGGGAACGATAAAGTAACCCTGCTACTTCAGCACAAATACAGACATGTACGCTATTCACGAAAGTTTGCAGAAATGGAAAGAAATACAAGTGGAAAAACGAAGACTCTGGCGACCCCTGTTGCGAAAGACCCACGATCAACACGTCCAACCCCCACGTTCACTCACATACGCCCACACACACACACACACATTCACACCCCTTTATCATTATGACCGAAGTAATAAAATAACTTTACTCACCCCATGATTAAACCCCGTCCTCCTATTCTGCTTCCATCAGCCCTCCATCAGCACGTTGTTCAGGTTTGAAATCTCGCAAAAATACTTTGTATGTCGCGAACGTTATGGAGAAACGATGAATCAATTGGTGATCAGCAGCGTTGCATAAACTTGTATTTAAAATCGTGAGTCAGTTTGTCCTTCAAAAGCGTTGACTCAATTTATAAACAATGACGTTGAACCAATTTGTAATCAAGTGCGTTGATAAAATTGGTAATCCAAATAGTTGAATAAATTTGTAGTCAAAAGCGTTGACCAAATTTATAAACAATGACGTTGAAACAATTTGTAATCAAATGCGTTGATGGAAGTAGTAAAAATAGTGGAATAAATTTGCAGTCAAAAGCGTTGACTCAATTTATAAACAATAACGTTGAAACAATTTGTAATCAATTGCGTTGATAAAATTAGTAATCCAAATAGTTGAATAAATTTGTAGTCAAAAGCGTTGACCAAACTTATAAACAATAACGTTGAACCAATTTCTAATCAATTGCGGTGATAAAATTAGTAATCCAAATAGTTGAATAAAGTTGTAGTCAAAAGCGTTGACTAAATTTATAAACAATAACGTTGAAACAATTTGTAATCAATTGCGTTGATGAAATTAGTAATCCAAATAGTTGAATAAATTTGCAGTCAAAAGCGTTGACTAAATTTATAAACAATAACGTTGAACCAATTTGTAATCAATTGCGTTGATAAAATTAGTAAAAATAGTTGAGTAAATTTGTAGTCAAAAGCGTTGACTAAATTTATAAACAATGACGTTGAACCAATTTGTAATCAAATGCGTTGATAAAATTAGTAATCCAAATAGTTGAATAAATTTGTAGTCAAAAGCGTTGACTAAATTTATAAACAATGACGTTGAACCAATTTGTAATCAATTGCGGTGATAAAATTAGTAATCCAAATAGTTGAATAAATTTGTAGTCAAAAGCGTTGACTAAATTTATAACCAATAACGTTGAAACAATTTGCAATTCAAATGCGTTGAATGATTTTAAAGTCCACACCGTTGAATAAATTTGTAGTCAAATGCGTTGACTAAATTTGTATTCAAATTCATGGAACCCAATTGCAATCAAAATCGGTGAATAATTTTATAATCCAATTCGTTGAATAAACTATTTTTATTTAAGATATATTTGAACTATTCTTTAAATTACAGTTTAATCATTTAATAACAAGAACGACAAAAGTTATATAAACACGGTAATAATTATTTACAACTCATCACGCCAGTCTCGTACATTCTTATATTTTATATTTACAGATAATGATTTTTTGTTTTTTTTTGTATTTATATTTAATAAATTAGAAATATTCACTAGCCTAAAGTTCAATAATTTAATAACAATGACGACACAATTTAACTAAACACGGTAATAAATATCTTAAATGGATCATGTCCAGTCCCGTACATTTATAGTTACAAATAATGATTTTTTTTTTTATTTAGTATTTAAATTTGATAAATTAGAAATATTCACTAGCCTAAAGTTCAATAAGTTAAGAACGATGACGACACAATTTAACTAACACGGTAATAATTATTTTAAATTGATCATGCCAGTCCCGTACATTCGTATAATTTATAGTTACAGATAATGATTTTTTTTGATATTTATATTTAATATATTAGAAATATTCGCTAGACTAAAGTTCAATAATTTAAGAACAATGACGACACAATTTAACTAACACGGTAATAATTATTTTAAATTGATCATGCCAGTCCCGTGCATTTGTATAATTTATAGTTCAGATAATGATTTTTTTTGATATTTATATTTAATAAATTAGAAATATTCACTCGATTAAAGATCAATAATTTAATAACAATGATGACACAATTTATCGGAACACGGAATAGGTATTTAGAACAGAAAGCTAATTCGTTAAGCGAATTATGCAGGTCCCTAATAAATTCTCACAGTTTTATAAAATTTTTGGTACCTTTACTAATCCTTTTTCGCGCTTATCCAAAATGTCAGCCAAGCCCAAAAGTTTGACGTGATATTTTTATCCAAATTGGCACGATTTCGCGAAATGCAGGACCAGACGTCCATCAAAAGTAATATGTATCACAATCACTCACGATCGTCATCTTCATGGTGAATTTTATTCCATTGTTGAGAACTGCCGACGTAGTAAAAGAAAAACACTCCTCCAACAAAATCTCATGCACGACTGACAGCCGTCCAAACACCAAAAAACAAATGTAATAGAACTAAGAGAGAGTTTGACCTACAAGGTCATTATTAATTTGATTGTAAATTTTTCGTTTTCACAGGCACAAACATGAATAATTTTTTTTCTTTGTTTTAATTTTTGTTTTAAACAACACAAAACGAATAAATTTTTTTTACTAAATTGAACACTAGTGGGACGCGAATACATTTAAAAAAATTGAACTAATTAAACTAATGGGACTAACAATTGGAAAACTAATTAAAAATTTCTCTACTTATATTTTAACTTAAATATAAGGAAAAAATGCATGAATGCAAAATTTATCCATAATTTTGTCATTCATGAGAGGTTGGTTGCACAAGAGAATGAATAATTTTACAGTGCTCATTATATAGTCAAATTTTTAGTCTCGCAATAACTCGAATATAGTGTTTAGATGGGAGATAATTAATTTACATCAGATTTTCAAATTATTGGGAACTTATTATAGTTCACAAAACCGTTTGTTATTTGATAATATTGTACTAAAATAAGGTTGGGACACAGGATATTTCCGACACATCCATAACACGTATAATTGAACTCAAAATGAATCAAATACAGATTCGATCAATGATATGATGTTTAGACATTTATCAACTACATTCTGCAATATCAGTACAGTGAAGTTCAGTTCAATAACGGAAGGATTGTTTAAAGCAAAACACTCATACAAAGACAAATCAAATGTTTAGCAAAGCAAGAATAGTAATTCGTTGTATGTTGACGATTGGAAACAGAATACACGTAGCTGTTATGAGGTTTTGAGAATTTCGTTGTTTCATTACGGTTTGTGTTTTGAAAAAAAAAGAAGAGTTTAAACTCAAGTAGTAAGGCGAGAACAATCGAATGGAAGTATAACGCGCGTCAATTTTAGTGCGTTGCAAGATTAAATTCTGATTAAATTTTAGTGGTTATACGGATGATGATTAAAGAAAAGTATTAATTAATTCAAATTAACCAATATTATGTTATATTAATGAATAAATAAATCAGGGTAATTAGTGCAATTTTCTTTCTCCCATACGTTTGTTCCGCTATTGCAGATTTAGTTAGATTTTAAGAAATATATAAGGAAACTATGGGTTAAGGAAACTACACGAAATGTGACTATTGATGATGAAGGGATGAGAATCTATTACAAGTGGTACAGATTAATATAAGGAACAACAACTAAGGAAACTGCGACTGTAATACACTACGTTCTGACATTAGTCCAGACTATCCATTACAGAACAAGTGCTTTTTGGAAGAACACTCACGACCAAAAAGAAGTTGAAAAAGGCATAGGCTGGTCGCAACTAGACCTTGTACATCCATATTAGTATGGTGAAGCACCTCGATGTACCACAGATTAGCAATCAATTCGATCGGTATCACAAACTCAGTCTTAGCAGAAACAAAGTAACAAAGTATCTATGATTATACAAAAAAAAACTTTTGGGAGGGGTATCGATAAAATCAGTATTCTACTCTATTGCAAGCGGTGGATAACTAAAATCTTCCAGACCCAATTTCGGGCAGATCTGGGGGTTCCCGAGACTCTAACGTCACAAAAAAATTGATTCAATCAGCTACAGATCGAAAGGAAAAACACCGTAGGACCGACTTCTTTAATGAAACATCCGACACAATTTCGTTTTTACGTTATGCAGGCTCGCAACCCACACCTGAACTAACACGAGTCTCATGCGTCTCCGACTCGCTAGCCGGGCCACACTGTTGTACGATTCCGCCCAAGTGACTCGGAAGGTTGTTCATATAGATTCAAGGTGACCAACTGAACCAAATTCAAATACGTTCAATCACGGAATTTGCACTTATAAATAGTCAAAACAAAAAAAAATTTTGAAACAAGACCCGAACACCACAGCTGATACACGCTTACTGAACTGTGAATTCAAAACGAAACTACCCTCATATGGTCGTCGATACTCTTGACTTACAACGGCGGTAAAACACAAGCGAAAGTTACTAACATAGTGACAAAAGAAGTTATCACCGATATTAGGCACGAATGTCCTTGGAATGGTAAACACCTCTACGTTTAGAAGCCAGGTCCTCCAGTTCGTAAGCAGCGCTACCTACCAACCTTCAAACGTTGGCTTCGCAAACTTTTGTGAGAGCGATACCGAGGATTTTCTGCAGTTCCCCGCATCGCTCAAAATAATATTACGACAGAATTCAATGTTTTGTTTTTGGCTAAACCCCCAAGAGAGGAAGCTGGTGGACTGGGGGCCCTCGCAATACACTCGTCAGCGTATTCCTCGGGTAACCACAATCCCCATACCTCGCCCCTTGGAAGAATCTCAATATCTAAAACCCAAGCCAGCATTTCACCTGGCCTGAAATTAGGTTATCTACGAACACAGGAACAGACAATGTCGGAGCTTATTGTCGGCAATAGATCTATCAATTATTTTCTTAAATTCATTCATAGGTGATTCAATATACTTGCCACTGACAGAATTTCTGGTTGTCAATTATTTGAGAATTTGGTGAATCGATTGATTCATTTCTACTATCATCAGCATCATAAATTTTATCATATTTTAACTTTTCCACATCGTAACAAAATCAACAACTTGATCTTTTGAACTTGGAAATTTTAAAACTGACATTTTTTGAAATTTGAACCTATCCAAGCCGGTTTAAACAAATGTTATTGATACTCCAAAGCTTCAGGACCGTGCCGCTCGACCAATTCGATGTAAATAATTCAGTGATGGATTTGGAACATCAAGATTTATTATTAAATTTATATTTTCTGCATCAATTCTGCGTGACTGTGATTAGAATACGAAAGTTGAATTCTCTTATATTTTTCTAATAATTCAAGACGTTGTGTTTGCTCATGTGCGCCCTTCATCGTTAATCAATAATTTAAAACAGCGTTCGGCCCGGGATTGAGAATTGGTGAACAAAGAACATTGCTTACACGAAATCAACCGGAATATGTTTTTCTATTTCTACAATCTACAATTTCATTTCATTGAAATTATTTTCTGGCTGTGGAATTGCGTAACCAAAATTTAAATTTTAATTTAATTATTCAATCATCACCAAAAAAATTTTCATTACCGTATTTGACCACTTTAAATATTTTTAGAGCAGAATTTAAAAAAAATTATATGGAAATTTAGTGATTCAAACCTCAAACAGCTGCGCGATATCCTTCGCAATTCGACAATTATACCAAATAAGATTTATTATTATCTTGATATTATTTTATTACTATTTACAATTGTTTTCCAAGGTGCTGATATATGAACAGAACAAAAAAAAATTAAACGGTGAGATTTGAGAGAAAATAAGTATACTACAAATATGGCAGAAGATGGCAATTACGAAAATACTACTGTGTTCAAAGATATTAGAGTAGCGTTTAAAGAGTGGTATGTCGATATAATTATTATTAAGACGATGTAAGTATTCCAACCTTGAACAGCCGCGCGAGATCTGACCAATTCGACACAAGTATAATTTTTTTTTTCTTTTTTACTTTTAAAAAAAAATGTTAATCTGACAACAGCCGAGTGTGTAACACACAAAAAAAAACTATCTTGGCTGATGCTTGTATTTGATTTGACCAAACAAGGTAAAAATTGTACTGTGAGAGAAAATAGGTATACTACAACTATGGCAGAAGATGAGCACAAAAGAAAATTTACAGACCCAATTCCGGGCAGGTCTGACGGTTCCCGATACTCAAAACTGAGTAACAAACAAAAAAAAAAATATAGAAGTGCGGCAAGCCTACCGGTTCGGCAAGAAAATACTTAAAATTAACAAAATTGAATCTTGCCTGTACAAGAAAAAAAATAAAAACCTAACATGCAGGAATATAATTTAAGGAAATCTCTAAGCTACTTAAATTAATATTTACAAATTAATACTTCTGCCGTGGACTTCTATCTGGATTATGGTATATGTAAGATTTGTCCTTTGATTTGACTTTATGTATATTTTATCCTTTTGTTATTTTATTAAGTATAATTTGTCGTGTTGGTATCTAAAATTGTGATAGAGAAAAAAACCAATAAGTACATGATTTTATCAGCAGTTTTATTCATTTACTAATAAATATTTATTCATTTATTTATTAATAAATATTTATTTATTTATTTAATATATTTATTTATTTATTTATTCAATATATTTATTTATTTACTTATTTACTGACGACGGACGGACGGACCAATCAAGGGGGGAGTCCACCACATTTGGGGTTGGAAGTGGTGATCGCCGTTCTTTCTTAATTTATGTTGATTTTATTTTGTTTTTTAGTTTGTTTGGGGACCAAAAAAAAGTTTAAAATTACACTACGTTAAAGGATGGGAACAAGGTAAGGGAAAGGGAGCAAGAAGGGATGAATAAGGAAAGGAGGAGGTAAGGTGAGACAGGAATAAGGTGGGGTATGTGTCGTCGGCCCGTCACCCGGATGACAAGTGCCGCCGGAATGGTCAGAGGATAAATCCTCTGCACCATTATTCAATCAACCGACACTCCTCATCCGCGATTGAGAACGACGAAACATACGGGGAGGTGCTATGATCTGAGTTAATCCAACTAACTCGCGACATGAAGGCTGGGCGAACATCTTCCCTCAGCAGTTGATATCAAACTGCTTTAGAAGATGTTCCCCAGTATCATTCGCGAGAACCGGACAACTCAGATCATAGGATGCTAACGCTCCTGGGAGGGGGCTCTAACGTTAAGGAGACGGTAGCTCGGATGAGAGTCCTGATGTCACAACGAACCCAGAGCATGCCCAGATGACCAGACTGGATGTAGTAGGCGTATACACCATTCTACAAAAAATCTAAGTCTGGCACCTGGTCACCCCTGGCATTCCCCGTGCCAACAAGAAACCCATCCGCTACTAGGGTACGTGGGATTGTAACCCCCATTGAGAATAATTCCGAAGAACTATTCTCACCCTTGCGTTACAGAAAAAATACCAAAAAAAGGAGAACATTGCTGGAGGCGTAGGGACGCAACTCCCCATCAAAGTAAAGTCTGAGGACTCTCAGACTTCCTTTGCTCCTGCGCGTCTGAAGCAGGGAATTGCTTCCACGCCGCCAGAGTCTTTTAGCTATTGCTTGTGGAAAAATAAAATTAATTTGAAGAAAAAAATTTAAAAAAAATTTTCTAAGTTTTTTGAATTTATGGAGGGACTCCTCCAGAGTCCTACATTGCTGTAGGGACCCTTAGAGAAGCCCCACGTTGGGCGCCAATTTGTAATGAAGCGCTTTCTCATTGGCGAACCAATGAGAAGGACATAGCAGGAAGCGTACCTAGCGAGATTGATTTTCAAGCCCCAAACTAGCTTCAGCCCATGGGAACGATAAAGTAACCCTGCTACTTCAGCACAAATACAGACATGTACGCTATTCACGAAAGTTTGCAGAAATGGAAAGAAATACAAGTGGAAAAACGAAGACTCTGGCGACCCCTGTTGCGAAAGACCCACGATCAACACGTCCAACCCCCACGTTCACTCACATACGCCCACACACACACACACACATTCACACCCCTTTATCATTATGACCGAAGTAATAAAATAACTTTACTCACCCCATGATTAAACCCCGTCCTCCTATTCTGCTTCCATCAGCCCTCCATCAGCACGTTGTTCAGGTTTGAAATCTCGCAAAAATACTTTGTATGTCGCGAACGTTATGGAGAAACGATGAATCAATTGGTGATCAGCAGCGTTGCATAAACTTGTATTTAAAATCGTGAGTCAGTTTGTCCTTCAAAAGCGTTGACTCAATTTATAAACAATGACGTTGAACCAATTTGTAATCAAGTGCGTTGATAAAATTGGTAATCCAAATAGTTGAATAAATTTGTAGTCAAAAGCGTTGACCAAATTTATAAACAATGACGTTGAAACAATTTGTAATCAAATGCGTTGATGGAAGTAGTAAAAATAGTGGAATAAATTTGCAGTCAAAAGCGTTGACTCAATTTATAAACAATAACGTTGAAACAATTTGTAATCAATTGCGTTGATAAAATTAGTAATCCAAATAGTTGAATAAATTTGTAGTCAAAAGCGTTGACCAAACTTATAAACAATAACGTTGAACCAATTTCTAATCAATTGCGGTGATAAAATTAGTAATCCAAATAGTTGAATAAAGTTGTAGTCAAAAGCGTTGACTAAATTTATAAACAATAACGTTGAAACAATTTGTAATCAATTGCGTTGATGAAATTAGTAATCCAAATAGTTGAATAAATTTGCAGTCAAAAGCGTTGACTAAATTTATAAACAATAACGTTGAACCAATTTGTAATCAATTGCGTTGATAAAATTAGTAAAAATAGTTGAGTAAATTTGTAGTCAAAAGCGTTGACTAAATTTATAAACAATGACGTTGAACCAATTTGTAATCAAATGCGTTGATAAAATTAGTAATCCAAATAGTTGAATAAATTTGTAGTCAAAAGCGTTGACTAAATTTATAAACAATGACGTTGAACCAATTTGTAATCAATTGCGGTGATAAAATTAGTAATCCAAATAGTTGAATAAATTTGTAGTCAAAAGCGTTGACTAAATTTATAACCAATAACGTTGAAACAATTTGCAATTCAAATGCGTTGAATGATTTTAAAGTCCACACCGTTGAATAAATTTGTAGTCAAATGCGTTGACTAAATTTGTATTCAAATTCATGGAACCCAATTGCAATCAAAATCGGTGAATAATTTTATAATCCAATTCGTTGAATAAACTATTTTTATTTAAGATATATTTGAACTATTCTTTAAATTACAGTTTAATCATTTAATAACAAGAACGACAAAAGTTATATAAACACGGTAATAATTATTTACAACTCATCACGCCAGTCTCGTACATTCTTATATTTTATATTTACAGATAATGATTTTTTGTTTTTTTTTTGTATTTATATTTAATAAATTAGAAATATTCACTAGCCTAAAGTTCAATAATTTAATAACAATGACGACACAATTTAACTAAACACGGTAATAAATATCTTAAATGGATCATGTCCAGTCCCGTACATTTATAGTTACAAATAATGATTTTTTTTTTATTTAGTATTTAAATTTGATAAATTAGAAATATTCACTAGCCTAAAGTTCAATAAGTTAAGAACGATGACGACACAATTTAACTAACACGGTAATAATTATTTTAAATTGATCATGCCAGTCCCGTACATTCGTATAATTTATAGTTACAGATAATGATTTTTTTTGATATTTATATTTAATATATTAGAAATATTCGCTAGACTAAAGTTCAATAATTTAAGAACAATGACGACACAATTTAACTAACACGGTAATAATTATTTTAAATTGATCATGCCAGTCCCGTGCATTTGTATAATTTATAGTTCAGATAATGATTTTTTTTGATATTTATATTTAATAAATTAGAAATATTCACTCGATTAAAGATCAATAATTTAATAACAATGATGACACAATTTATCGGAACACGGAATAGGTATTTAGAACAGAAAGCTAATTCGTTAAGCGAATTATGCAGGTCCCTAATAAATTCTCACAGTTTTATAAAATTTTTGGTACCTTTACTAATCCTTTTTCGCGCTTATCCAAAATGTCAGCCAAGCCCAAAAGTTTGACGTGATATTTTTATCCAAATTGGCACGATTTCGCGAAATGCAGGACCAGACGTCCATCAAAAGTAATATGTATCACAATCACTCACGATCGTCATCTTCATGGTGAATTTTATTCCATTGTTGAGAACTGCCGACGTAGTAAAAGAAAAACACTCCTCCAACAAAATCTCATGCACGACTGACAGCCGTCCAAACACCAAAAAACAAATGTAATAGAACTGAGAGAGAGTTTGACCTACAAGGTCATTATTAATTTGTTTGTAAATTTTTCGTTTTCACAGGCACAAACAAGAATAATTTTTTTTCTTTGTTTTAATTTTTGTTTTAAACAACACAAAACGAATAAATTTTTTTTACTAAATTGAACACTAGTGGGACGCGAATACATTTAAAAAAATTGAACTAATTAAACTAATGGAACTAACAATTGGAAAACTAATTAAAAATTTCTCTACTTATATTTTAACTTAAATATAAGGAAAAAATGCATGAATGCAAAATTTATCCATAATTTTGTCATTCATGAGAGGTTGGTTGCACAAGAGAATGAATAATTTTACAGTGCTCATTATATAGTCAAATTTTTAGTCTCGCAATAACTCGAATATAGTGTTTAGATGGGAGATAATTAATTTACATCAGATTTTCAAATTATTGGGAACTTATTATAGTTCACAAAACCGTTTGTTATTTGATAATATTGTACTAAAATAAGGTTGGGACACAGGATATTTCTGACACATCCATAACACGTATAATTGAACTCAAAATGAATCAAATACAGATTCGATCAATGATATGATGTTTAGACATTTATCAACTACATTCTGCAATATCAGTACAGTGAAGTTCAGTTCAATAACGGAAGGATTGTTTAAAGCAAAACACTCATACAAAGACAAATCAAATGTTTAGCAAAGCAAGAATAGTAATTCGTTGTATGTTGACGATTGGAAACAGAATACACGTAGCTGTTATGAGGTTTTGAGAATTTCGTTGTTTCATTACGGTTTGTGTTTTGAAAAAAAAAGAAGAGTTTAAACTCAAGTAGTAAGGCGAGAACAATCGAATGGAAGTATAACGCGCGTCAATTTTAGTGCGTTGCAAGATTAAATTCTGATTAAATTTTAGTGGTTATACGGATGATGATTAAAGAAAAGTATTAATTAATTCAAATTAACCAATATTATGTTATATTAATGAATAAATAAATCAGGGTAATTAGTGCAATTTTCTTTCTCCCATACGTTTGTCCGGCTATTGCAGATTTAGTTAGATTTTAAGAAATATATAAGGAAACTATGGGTTAAGGAAACTACACGAAATGTGACTATTGATGATGAAGGGATGAGAATCTATTACAAGTGGTACAGATTAATATAAGGAACAACAACTAAGGAAACTGCGACTGTAATACACTACGTTCTGACATTAGTCCAGACTATCCATTACAGCCTTTCTGACCGGCAGTTTGGTTTCAGAAAGAAGCGCTCTACCGTTGATGCAATATCTGCAGTATGTGAGATAGCGCATAAAGCTTTGAGTGGTAAAAGATGGCTAGAAGGTGATAAACAGTATTGTGCTGTTGTCACTCTGGATGTTAAAAACGCCTTTAACTCTGCCAACTGGAACCAAATCATGAGAGCCCTAGACGAACTGCATGTACCTGACTACCTGCTACGTATAATAGCCAGCTACTTCACGGGAAGAACTCTGGTCTATGATACCGAAACAAGCCCTAAGAAGTACAATATAACAGGAGGAGTACCCCAAGGATCGGTCCTTGGACCCCTGCTGTGGAACATCATGTACGATGGTGTACTCAGAGTACGTGTGCCGGCACAAACAACGATTATCGGCTATGCAGACGACATTGCCATAGTTGTCGTAGCCAAAAACCTTACGGACATTACGAGCAACTGTAACCAGACCATAACCAGCGTTAGAGCATGGCTGAACAGCAAAGGACTAGAGTCGGCCGATCACAAAACGGAAGCCGTACTAATGAGTAGCAGAAAAGTGGTGGAAAGTATCGATATACAGGTTGGTGGACAGATCATAAAATCTGGCCAGCACCTGAAGTATCTTGGGATCGTTCTAGACCACAGACTCAACTTTAGAGACCACTTGATGTACGCTGGTGACAAAGCCAAACGAGTGGAGGCTGCTCTTGCAAGGCTAATGCCAACCATTGGCAGCCCTAGACAACCGATCAGACAGCTTCTTGGTAGCGTTACCACATCAATATTGATGTATGCGGCACCCATATGGGCCTCAGCGGTGGAAACGCCATCTTATGTTAGACCTATCAAAACGGCCTACAGACTGACATCGTTGCGCATTTGCTGTGCTTTTCGCACGGTGTCTGACGAGGCTGTAAATGTTATTGCGAGTAGGATGCCAATTGATATTGCAGCAAAAGAGGTATCGGTTCTGCGTATAGCAACACGAACTGATAGGGACCGACCAACACGTGAAGACTTCAACATGGACAGTCATATAGAATGGCAAGCGAAATGGGAAGCTTCCACCAACGGACGATGGACCTTTGTGATGATCCCTGACATAAAAACATGGACATCAAGAAAACACGGTGATGTCAACCATCATTTGACGCAAATGATCTCAGGCCATGGATGTTTCCGTGAGTACTCATACAAGTATAAGCACGTAACGGATCCATACTGTCTCTACTGTGAGGATAAGGCCGAGAACGCTGAGCACGTGCTAATCGAATGCGGAAGGTTTGCACATTCGAGAAGACTTATTGAGCAGCATATGGGAGAGTCAATCACTCCGCATAGCCTCATGCAATTTATGCTGAGCTCAAAAGACAACTGGGACATAGCGAATGAGATCATCACAAGTATGATGAAACGACTGAGACAAGACGAACGAAGAGCAGCCATGCTCCACACTACACAGCGAAACCACGACAACACATAATCGAGAGAGTACTACACTCAACCCCTGCCCTGCGAAGGAATGCCTTAATTGGTGGTACCGCAGGGATACAACAGGACTACAAGAGCAAGGGAGATGTTTTTACCCGGTAAGAACCCGCTGTCGCCTGGAAAGTCGGGTTCCAGGTGGATTTTTGAAACGTTTCATCTTCCTACGAAAAACAAACAAAAAAAAAACACACACACACACACACACATACACACTGTAGCAACTCAATACTGATGTATGCGGCACCCGTATGGGCCTCAGCGGTGGAAACGCCATCTTATGTTAGACCTATCAATACGGCCTACAGACTGACATCGTTGCGCATTTGCTGTGCTTTTCGCACGGTGTCTGACGAGGCTGTAAATGTTATTGCGAGTAGGATGCCGATTGATATTGCAGCAAAAGAGGTATCGGCTCTCCGTATAGCAACACGAACTGATAGGGACCGACGAACACGTGAAGACTTCAACATGGACAGTCATATAGAATGGCAAGCGAAATGGGAAGCTTCCACCAACGGACGATGGACCTATGTGATGATCCCTGACATAAAAACATGGACATCAAGAAAACACGGTGATGTCAACCATCATTTGACGCAAATGATCTCAGGCCATGGATGTTTCCGTGAGTACTTATACAAGTATAAGCACGTAACGGATCCATACTGTCTCTACTGTGAGGGTAAGGCCGAGAACGCTGAGCACGTGCTAATCGAATGCGGAAGGTTTGCACATTCGAGAAGACTTATTGAGCAGCATATGGGAGAGTCAATCACTCCGCATAGCCTCATGCAATTTATGCTGAGCTCAAAAGACAACTGGGACATAGCGAATGAGATCATCACAAGTATGATGAAACGACTGAGACAAGACGAACGAAGAGCAGCCATGCTCAACACTACACAGCGAAACCACGACAACACATAATAATCGAGAGAGTACTACACTCAACCCCTGCCCTGCGAAGGAATGCCTTAATTGGTGGTACCGCAGGGATAGAACAGGACTACAAGAGCAAGGGAGATGTTTTTACCCGGTAAGAACCCGCGGTCGCCTGGAAAGTCGGGTTCCAGGTTGGGTTTTTGAAACGTTTCATCTTCCTACGAAAAACAAAAAAAAACACTGTAGCAACTGCGCCTTCAAGGGTTAATTGAAAAAAAACATTTTTTTAAATTGGAGAAAAAACAAATTCAATCTGGTTGAACAGTTTTTCAGGTTTTTTTTGAGTTTTGAGAGTTATGGTTTTTTGAAAAATATTGTAGATAGTCAGTCGAGTTTTAGCCTAGAAATGAAAAACATAATAATTTAACCAATTAATCTACGGGAAATGATTAATTGATGTCGGTTTTTCTAAAATTAACTATGGAATTGTGTTTTTGATTGAATTAAAATACAAAGTTTAGTTAACTTAGTTGTGTAATTATAAAAAATAAAAACAATGTTAGAATTTCTATCTTGTATAAAATTGGCTTTGTTACATTTTTTTTGAAAACCTTAATTTCAAGTTAGTGTGTTTATAAAAAAATGCTTTTGTTATGTTATGAACAATTAAAGTTCATTGAATTAATTAAGGTAAAAATGTTAACCATTTATATTGAAAGACAGGCTGTATTAGTAAAACTTATATAAAAATTTTACGAATTATAATTATAACTTATATAAAAATTTTACGAATTATAAATTAAAATAAATTGCAAACATAAATAAATTACATAAACATAAATAATAAATTACATAATAACATAAATAATAAATTAAAATTAATCTTCAAAAGAACATTTCAAAAATTTTTTTTTCTAAAAATAGGTATTCACAAGGGACAGGTCCGAAAGGACGCTGTGTTCGATAACTGTACCGGAAGTGTGTCAAAAAAATCATTATGTGTGTCAAAAATAGCAAATTTTCATATTTTTGGCTTAAAAAACGTTCATTTTAAGTGATTACGAGTAGGAACATTAAATTTGGAGAAATCTTGATGGTCGGGATTGGTATGTGAGATCAAAAACTAGATTATTACATTATAAGTATGTCAAAAAAATGTTGTCAAGTGTGTCAAAAGAAAGATTTTTATTTATTTTTTTATCTAATTTTTTGGAAAAAAAATAAATTTAATTGTTTGTTTGAAATGAAGTTTTATAATTATTGTAATAATTATTGAGAATTATGGCATTATAAGTTTGTCAAAAAAATGTTGTCAAGTGTGTCAAAAGAAAGATTTTTATTTATTTTTTTACCTAATTTTTTGGAAAAAAATAAAATTGTTTCTTTGAAATGAAATTTTATTATTATTATTGAGAATTATGGCATTATAAGTTTGTCAAAAAATGTTGTCAAGTGTGTCAAAAGAAAGGTTTTTATTTATTTTTTACCCAATTTTTTTAGAAAAAAATAAAATTAATAGTTTGTATGACATGATATTTTATTATTATTATAGAGAATTATGGCATTATAAGTTTGTCAAAAAATAATGTCAAGTGTGTCAAAAAATGATTTCTTTTATTTTTTTAGCCAATTTTTTGGAAAAAAAAATGAAGCTGTTTTTATGACGTAAATGTAATTTAAAATGAAATTGGACATGGAAATTTTTGAATTTGTTATAGTTTTTGAAATACTTTTGGAATTTTGAAAAAGTTTGTATTATTGATTTTGTAATAATTTTTGCAATATTTTTAGAATTTGGGCAAAAGTTTTAATTTTTGATTTTGTAAGAATTTTTGGAATATTTTTAGAATTTTGGAAAAAGTTTGAATTTTTAAGAATTTTTGAAATATTATTGGAATTTAGAAAAAATTTAAATATTTGATTTTATTCTAATTTTTGGAAAAATTTTTTATTTTTGATATTGTAATAAACTTCGTCCAGAATGGGTTAATTTTATTTACTCATTCATGAATTAAACGTTAACTCCTTTTTCAATCTTTTACTTGTATTGCAAATTGTATTGCATAAATTAATGTAAATTAAATTTGTTATACAAATGTTTACATTAATGAATTAAAAGGAGTTACCTAATACAAATGCAAGTTTGAATGAAAACAGGTGTGGCCTATTCAAAATGTACAGACTACGTAGTATTGATTTCTAGTGGATTATAGAAGTTTCGATTTATTTATTTTTCGATATAAATAAGCAAACAAAAATATCAGAGAGTCAGTTTAATTTTGCAATTAAAAGTGTTTATAAATATTCGCAAGTATAAGGAATAATCGGTGGTACTTGAGCCTGGGTATTAATAGTGAAAGAATTTGAACCTAGTGGAATAGTAAATACAGATTTTACGATTCCGACTCTCATTGATTCAAATTGTGGAAAGCGGTGAAATTTATGGTACATAAATTGGAGACCATAGAATTTATTGTAATTAAAATCGGAAGTTGCTGTAATTGGTTGATAAATAAAGTTTGAGATTCTGTTAACCAAAGATCTGTCTTTTTACTGTCGTGTTTGTTCAATAATCTAAAAGAACCAACGAAGAGTCTTTACAGTGGTGTCAGAAGTGGGATTATTGAAACAATGGTCAAAACAGTAAATATTAGTGATCTCAGCCAGACCCAGCTAAAGGACGAGTTGAGGAAAAGGAATGCTCCAATTCATGGAACGAAGGCAGAACTTGCATTCCGGCTGCGTAAAATTTTAGAAGAAGCAGGTGAAAGCACAGAGGTCATAGAAATAGAGCCGGAGGAAGCTCCGGTTCAGAATGCCCCAGCAATTGATCCGATGATGGTGTTGATAAAAGAAATGATGGCCCGACAAGAAAAACTGGCAGCAGAACAAAAAGTAGAGCAACAACAACAACTTGCTGATATGATGGCTCGACAAGCGAAACAGGCAGCAGAACAAAAAGTTCTAGCAGCAGAACAAAAAGTAGAGCAGCGACAACAATTTGCTGATATGATGGCAAAGCAAGAAAGTCTACGTGAAGTAATCGAGTCACGTATATCCAGTGCAGAGGGTAAAATCAATAACATGGAAAGGGAGCTGCGGAAAGTTACCGAAGAACATGAAGAGAAATTACGCAATCTTTCGAGTGAATTCCGTCAAGAAATAGCACAATTGAAGTCAGGTAACATAAGCAATCCATCAATTACTTCAGCCCCAGCTAGAGTGAAAACACCCGCATTTGATGGATCTACATCGTATCAGATATTTAAGATGCAATTTGAGATAGCAACAACTGGAGCTGATCACCAGCAAAAAGCAAATTCGCTTATATTGGCATTGAAGGGACCTGCTGCTGAAATTTTGCAGACACTATCAGCGACAGAGCGTGATTACAGCAAGATTATGGAGGCCTTAGAAGTAAGATACGGGGAAAGTCATATGCAAGCTCTCCATCGCATGCAGCTCAAGACACGAAAACAAGGAGTCAGCGAAACCTTGCAAGAATTAGAGGCTGACATTGTGAGACTGGTTAATCTGTCATATCCGAACTATAACGCTGAACATCGAGACGAACTGGCAGCTGATACATTCATCGATGCTCTTCGAGATGTACAGATGAGAAATCAGCTGTATCTAAGCGGGAAGAAACTACCTACGGAAGTCTTAGCATTGGCCCTGCAAATGGAAGCTGGAAAAAGAGCGCTTGCCTTAGATAGAGTAAGTAAGATGGAAGTTTCTGAAGAGCCACTAAAAGCAGCGCTTGATGAAGTGATCATGCATGTCAAAAATTTGGAAGATAAGCCTGAACAAAATCAACGAAGAAGACCCAGCAGAGTAAGATGCTGGAATTGTGGGCAGTTAGGGCACATTAGACGGGAATGCAAAACACTAGTAGCAGCAAAAGAAGGAGTAGTTCCAGTTCAGAAGATGAACCTCTCAAGCAAGCAAGTGGATGTCAAAGAGGCAGGAGATTTCCGCGTTGGAAACCGTAAGAAAAGGATACAAAGGGAATGCAAAACACGAAAAGCAGCAAAGGAAGGGGTAGTTCCAGTGCAGATGATGAACCTCTCAAACAAGCAAGTGGATGTCAAAAAGGAAAGTAATTTCCGCGTTGTACACCGTAAGGGAAGGATACATTGTAACGCTGATGATCTTTCAAGAAGACACTGTATTGAGGAGCGCAAGTCATGTAGCAGGACTGAGAGAAAAGAGGCAATGACAGTGAAGCAAATTAAGTTCCAAACTCCTGACGATTGGTGTACCGAGGCAATGAAAAGAGAGCAGCTAGAAGATCCAGCTACAGCTCCAATATTGAAATGGAAAACCGAGGGAAGGCGACCGGAGTGGAAAGAGGTAGCACCTTTAAGTACGGAGGTGAAGTGCTACTGGGCGCAATGGGACTCACTATTGATGGACAACGGGATACTAAAAAGAAAATGGGAGTCCGCTGATGGAAAGAAAGTGTTAGAACAACTGGTGTTGCCATCAAGTCGAGTGGAAGAGGTACTGGGAAAGCTGCATGGAAGTATTTCTGGAGGACACCTGGGAGTCAATAAAACCCTGGCTAAAGTAAGGGAGAGGTTTTATTGGGTAAGGTATCGCACAGACGTGGAGCAATGGTGTCGGCGATGCGATACTTGTGCAGCGAGCAAAGGACCAAAGACTAGAACTCGAGGAGAGATGCAACAGTACAATGTGGGTGCCCCAATGGAGAGAATTGCTATAGACATCACGGGGCCATTTCCGGAAACGACAAAAGGTAACAAATACATCATGGTGGTCATTGATTACTTTACAAAATGGCCGGAAGCTTATGCAATACCGAACCAGGAAGCAGTTACGGTCGCGGCAACATTAGTCAATGAATGGGTTTGCAGATATGGAACACCGCTCGAGTTGCATACCGACCAGGGAAGGAATTTCGAATCTCAACTGATGGAAGAGCTGTGCAGAACACTCGGCATTAGGAAAACACGAACTACACCTATGAACCCGCAGTCGGATGGCATGGTAGAACGATTCAACCGAACCATGGAAGAACATTTGTCAAAGGTAGTAGAAGCCAACCAAAGAAATTGGGACAAGGATCTTCCGTTATTCTTGATGGCCTATCGTAGCGCAGTGCACGATACGACAAATGAAACGCCAGCGAATATCATGTTCGGAAGAGAACTACATCTTCCTAGTGACATCGAGTTTGGCATCCCTGGAGGTCTGGTTCCACGAAAACAGATTATGTGGGACAACTAAGGGAGAAGATGAATAAAATCCATCAGCAGGTTCGAGACCACATTAAGATTGCCAGTGACAAAATGAAAACCAGGTATGACATAAATGCAAATAGTGGCGGTTTTCAAGAAGGAGAATTGGTATGGCTATACAACCCCAGAAGAACTAAGGGAAGATCACCCAAGCTGCAGCCAGATTGGGAAGGCCCATATAAAATAATCAAACGAATTAATGATGTCATCTACCGCATACAAAAGGGACCCCGTACCAAGATGAAAGTGATACATCTGCAAAGGTTGGCACCGTACCAAGGTAACAGCACCAATGCGATATCTGATATTGTTCGGGACGAACAAAACTAAATGGAGGGCAATGTAATAAACTTCGTCCAGAATGGGTTAATTTTATTTACTCATTCATGAATTAAACGTTAACTCCTTTTTCAATCTTTTACTTGTATTGCAAATTGTATTGCATAAATTAATGTAAATTAAATTTGTTATACAAATGTTTACATTAATGAATTAAAAGGAGTTACCTAATACAAATGCAAGTTTGAATGAAAACAGGTGTGGCCTATTCAAAATGTACAGACTACGTAGTATTGATTTCTAGTGGATTATAGAAGTTTCGATTTATTTATTTTTCGATATAAATAAGCAAACAAAAATATCAGAGAGTCAGTTTAATTTTGCAATTAAAAGTGTTTATAAATATTCGCAAGTATAAGGAATAATCGGTGGTACTTGAGCCTGGGTATTAATAGTGAAAGAATTTGAACCTAGTGGAATAGTAAATACAGATTTTACGATTCCGACTCTCATTGATTCAAATTGTGGAAAGCGGTGAAATTTATGGTACATAAATTGGAGACCATAGAATTTATTGTAATTAAAATCGGAAGTTGCTGTAATTGGTTGATAAATAAAGTTTGAGATTCTGTTAACCAAAGATCTGTCTTTTTACTGTCGTGTTTGTTCAATAATCTAAAAGAACCAACGAAGAGTCGTTACAATATTATTATAATTTTTGGAATTTGGAAAAAATTTTCAATATTTGATTTTGTAATAATCTTTGCAAAATTTTTAGAATTTTGGAAAAAGTTTGAATTTTTAAGAATTTTTGAAATATTATTGGAATTTAGAAAAAATTTTTGATTTTATTCTAATTTTTGGAATTTTGTAAAAGTTTGATTTTATTTAATTTAACAATATTTTTGGAATTTTGATTATAATTTTCCGGCAACGTATTGATGTTTTGTGCTAGTTTTGTAATAAATTTTTAAACAGATATAAAAAATACTTGTACTTTAACAAAGAGCTATGTTTGATATACATCGCTGCCCAAAACTAAAAACCATGTCCTCATAAAAGTTTTTTGCCAAAAACTATATCAAAATCCTTAACCCTCTCTCAGAGCTGTGAGATTTCAGCCCCTCCATATTTTCCTATTGAAATAACAATGCCTTAAATTGAAATAACAATGCCTAAAAATAATATTTCACGCGTAAAGCGTAAATATTTTTGACAACATTAAACGAACTCAAAAGAACAAAATACATTACGGCTATTTCCAAAAAAAAACATACATATATATTTACAGACGTATATGTTTTGTGAAATTTTATTTTTAGAAAATTGTTTAATCTAAGCATTTTTTGTTTGTTTGTAATTTTAAATACAATTAAAATTTATAAATACATAAATTGGCTGCTAAAGAAATTTAGAAAAAAATAACAAACAAAAAATTACTTGAATTTAACGATTTTTTCAAAATATATTTTACAAAACACAATAATATACTTGGGCTATTATTTTGAAAACGTACATTTTTTTGTTGTGTAACGTACAGTTGACCAGGGTCAATTTTACAGTTGACCAGGGTCAGTAATGTGACGTTGACAGAAATTTATTCTTCCGTTATTTGTACTGGACCGCTTATTTTTCGGCTGCTTCAGTGCTGGTGTGGGTATTTCCAGTACAACGGAAAGATCTTGATAGAGCGGAAAAATAAAAAAAAATTTAAACAAAAAAATTTTTGGTTTCACTTGGTCACTGTGCCGAACTACAACTTGATTGAGGTGAATATTTTGGTGTGAACATGTGTTCCACACCATACTTTTCCAACAGTTTTTCTAACAGTTTGGACTCAAACTGCTTCCCATTATCTGATTGTAGCACTTTGGGAACACTGAAAACATTAAATACCTCGTGTTCCAGATATTCAACAAGTTTTACGGAGGTGGCATTTCGGAGTGGTTTCAGCAAAACAAACCTAGAATAGTGGTCCAGTACGATGAAAATGTGGGTATTGCCAGATTTAGAACGAGGGTATGGTCCCAGAAAGTCGACATAGATTCGTTCCCAAGGACGGTTAACTTCAAGATATTCACCCATGCAGGGACGAATTTGAAAATTTACAGCCTTGCTTTTTTTGCATGTTTCGCATTGAGAAATATAGTCTCTGACACTTCTTGACATATTAGGCCAAAAAAACCAACGTCGCAAACATTCCAAAGTTTTCGCTACTCCTACATGAGAAGACGTGGGCGGATTATGTGCTTGGATTATCAAAGAATGAACTAACGCTTCAGGTACGAACAACTTCCAGTCGGAAAGATCAGTATCTGTATAAAAAATTCCAAATGAAGGATTTATAAATAATTTTCCACCCTCCTCGCGAAGATTGGTGTTATGATTCGGATTTTCCTTCATTGCATTTATCCTATCGGTATAAGTTGTTCCCATGAAAGCTTCAGAGTTAAGGTCAATGTGAAGTGGACTTAAATCTACATCTCGTAATTTTTTTAGACAGATCTGCGTCAGGCACAACATTTGCTGAACCCTTTACATGGACAATTTCAAAATCATAAGCCTGGAGTTTTAGACTCCACCTTGCTAACCTTCCAGACAGATCTTTTTGATCCATTAACCATTTCAAACTAGCGTGATCAGTTATTATTGTGAAATGAAACCCTTCAATGTATGGACGGAACTTCTTCACGCTTACTACTGCTGCCAGACATTCCTGTTCTGTTACTGTATAATTACGCTGGGCTGCGTTTAACTTTTTTGAGATGTACGCTATTGGGTGATCTGTCTTTCCATCGGCAGATTTTTGAAAAAGAACTCCCCCGACACCCGTAGAGCTGGAATCGCATTGTATGAAAAACAGTTTGTTAAAGTTTGGGTGGGTTAACAAAGGGGCATTTGTTAGAGCCAATTTCAATGTATCAAATGAAACCTGCGCTTCTTCTGACCAGACCAGTTTGTTGCCTTTTTTTAATAAGTTTGTCAAAGGTGTAGTCAAACTAGCATATTTGTTGATAAACCGACTATACCAACCGCACATTCCCAAGAACCTTCTCACTTGTTTCATTGTTTTTGGAACCGGGTAAGACGATATCGCTTCCACTTTCTCCGGATCTACTTTCAAACATCCATCGCCAATTATATATCCCAGATATTTGGTTTCTGTTAGAAGGAATTTGCTCTTCTCAATGTTGATTGTTAAATTGGCCTGTTTCAACAACTGCGCGACTTCTTCTAACAAGTTGTAATGCTCCTTTAGGGTAGCTGTGACGATCAATAAATCGTCTAGGTACACGAAAATGCGATCATGTAGCTCGTGGGGAATCACCTTATGCATGACCCTACACATTGTTTGTGCCGCATTACATAATCCGAAGGGCATTCTATTAAAGTGGTACAAAGGTCGTCCGGGTACTGTGAAAGCTGTTTTCTCTCTTGATCCTTTATCAAGGGGTATCTGCCAATAAGCGTCTTTTAGGTCTAAGCTTGTGATAAACCTTGTACTTTCCAATCTACTCAACAGACCTTCTATTATAGGAAGGGGGTATGCGTCTTTCACTGTCACTTCATTTAATTTTCTGGCGTCTAAGCACAGACGAATGTTACCGTTTGATTTTTTTGAAATGGATATAGGGGAGCTCCATGAGCTTTCACTTTCTTCGATAACACCCAGACTAATCATCCTATCAAGTTCTTCGTACATGTCTTTCTGTATCGCTGGAGACACAGGGTAATATCGCTGTTTAATAGGAGTGGATGAGCCGGTATCAATTCTATGTGACCATATATGTGTTTGTCCTAAGCCATGTTTTGAAAAAGAAGGAAACTGATTTATTATATGATTCAGATACTGTTGTTGATCTAAAGTTAGCTGGTGTTGTTTAAAGTCTCGTTCAACACTAGGAGTTTGGTCTTGTTTGAAGTTGTGCATTTCGGAAATGCAAGCTGGTGACAAACCAAAAGACTTCCAAAAGTTCATGCCAAGATATAACGGTTGCACTAGGGATGGTGCTATGTATATTTGCAAAATTTCCGTTTTATTGTGAAAAGTTACTGGTACTTTTATATAACCCACAATTTGTTGGCACTGTCCACTAGCTGTAGCCAAGTGTGTTAAAAACGGATATACTTTCACATTTAGTTTTTCAATAAATTGTTCAGACTGTGCACCCAATACGCTTATAGTTGCCCCACTATCTAACAGTCCTTTTATTGGGAGATGCACTATACAGATATCGGCATATGGTCTTGGATCACAAGCAGAGATACTTTCGGAAATTACGGTTTCGGAAATTAATTTTCGCACTTTTTTACGGTATTCCCAATATTTAAGTGTCCTATTCCTAGTACGAGGCTTAGGTCTGATATAAAGTTCAGGTTGTTGATTGAGGTTATTGAGGTTATTGATACAGTTAGGCTTTGTAATAATATAATGAGGAGGGTCTACTTGAACGGTCGTTTTCTCCACAAATCGGGGTCTGTATTGCTGGCCGCTTCCTCTGTCGACAATTTTGGAGCGGTTGCATCTGGGTAACGGAAATGATTTCCCCCATATTGCCTCATTTCCGTTCTCCAGTTTCCCATATTCGCATTGCATTTAGGACAATGTGGCTTTAAAACTGAGTCCATTCCACATCCGAAACAAAACTTGTGCTGCAAGGGCAAGACACAGTCTTTGAAATTATGACCAATTTTTAAACAGTTCCAACACTTAACGTTTTGGTTACTATTATTGCATCTCATTGCATCTACCTGTGGCTCATTACTTGATACCAATGTTGTAGGTGGATGATAAAAACCCATATTTTTAGCGTTTAACGGAGGTGGTAAAATATTTGTAGAACAACCTGGTAAATTAGTTAGATCTGTTGATATTGAGTTGATTGACCTGCGATGGTTTAAATTGCTCATAGGAACGTAACCTAATAATTTCCAAGTATCTTCAATGGATACAACTCTTTTGACAAACAAGTCTAGTGAGAAAATGTCATGTCCGGCTAATGCAAGTTGTAGCTCAGGATTCATGTTTCTCCTAAGTATATGTAAAAGGGTAATTTCGGCCAGTGGGGTATTTAAGTCTAGCGAATTAGCTAATATGTCACTATAGAATTCGAGGAAACTTTCTTTTGATTTCTGCTTGCGTTGCTCTAGTGAGTTTAAAATGTCGTAGTCAGACTTTCTGCTACGAAAACGATTTAAAAATGCTTCCTTAAGGGTTAACCAAGTTAAAATCACGGAACTTTCAACGTATACCCAGTACCATTCCGCAGCTACACCCTGTAGTAGAATGTTGAAATCATTTACTAACTCTTCTCCACTAATACCGTGAGTCTTAGCAAGATGTTCCACTCTAAATAAGAATCTTTCCACAGGAATACCTGAAATGGAACCATTGAAAGTAACATTCCATTTGCTCATCACTGCCGTAACCTTCCTGGATGACTCTGAATAGTTGGAATTGTGAGCAGTTGGTAAAGCAGATGGTAACCAGTTACTATTAACTCTGACTCCCTGATTAGAATCGCCATGGTATGGTAATGTCTGTACGGGTGCGATTGGGTTACTATGAATATTACTATCAGGGACATGAGCATTGGTACTCACTCATCCGATTGAATTGTCTGTTAACATCTTCAATCATTGCAGATAACTGTTCCATATTGGCCGTGATATTGACTTCAGATACGTTACGCGCACCTGGTGTAGAGGGATTTGGTGCTGTATTTATGGAAGGACCTGGTGCATTTGCAGATGGGTTTGTTTCACCTTGACTTCCTGGAGTCCTGTTTCCCGCCAAGGTCTGGATTATCGAACTACTAGCAATATTGGTAGGGGTAGAAGAAAGATTGTTTTCGAGGGCTATATTTTCTAGCATTTCCGCTATGTTTTTAAATTCTTCTACCTGAATACGACCAAGAGATTGAATGGTTTCATTTTTGTCTAATTCAGTGGCACGATGTTTACTTAGAACTTTAATTAGCTCATCACATGCAGACATCAAACTATTACAGATCCTTTGCACAGATTTTGAGGTACTAAACCTGTGTAGTCGTCCCTGTATGTGTAGTAAACGAGAAAAAATAACATTGAACTGCTCGGTTTCATCAGCATGTTCAAGTGCCACGGTGTCGTATAACAATTGTTGCAATTCTTTGAGTTTTGTCGAGCAGAGTTCCATCTCTCTTTTTGGCTGTTTGAGTGCTGACGTATGAGCTCTTACCGGTGGCTCTTTCGAATTTTCCGACTCTTCTTTTAATAAGATTAGTAGGCTTCCAAATTGGCTCTTGGCAGAACCTTTCAAACCTCTAACCTGGCACTCAACCATCAATTCGTCTGGTTCCAGTGTCAAATAATCCATGATTAAGCGCAAAAAATTCAAATAATTCAATTTACCGACCTTTCGGACCTAATTTATTACAAACACAAAGTATATAGATAATATGTTAGATAATTATGTATATAGATAATATGTATATAGATTTATGTGAGATATCACTAGCCAAGGTGACATCTTAGGGGTGGTAGCGGATGAACTGCATTCAGTCAACGGTAGCACTCTCAATCTTAGCTGTAAAATAATCCTTGATGATGAGACGCTATTGATTCCTTGAGGAAACGAGTCTTCATATAACTATGTGTGGACTTTAATCTTGAAGAAAGGCGGTGCGTCACGGGATCAAGGAATATGCAACCGGCTGGATTATTGGCAACTACATTTTTGTTTTGTTGCATCAAATTTTTATAAAAATTTGCTATTTACTTTTTAATTTACTTTTATTTTCTCTATTCTATCATAAAATATTGGCCTATGTCATATTTTGTCAGTGATAGGATTTTTTGTTTAGCTATTCATTCTTTAACAAAAAATATAAAAAAACAAAACAAGAAAGATTTACGTCCATCAACACCTTTGAACGTATGTTGTTGTGGGACCTTGGTCTTAAAAGGTATTTATGTGTTATTGTGACACATATTGTAATTCCTACTACACAACACATTTTATTAAAAAAAAAAAAAAAAAATATAGATATTAAAAAAAAATCAAATATTTTGCAGAATTATTTCTCTTTTGTTTCTACAGTTTTGCTGATGTATTTAGAAAATAATGAGAAAAACAGTATAATTATATATGAATATATATTTAATTATACAAGAATGTATGTAAAATAAAAAAACTTATTATCTTTTTCTGTAAAGTTCAAAAATAACACTATGTAATATTCTATATTCAAGACAACAACCAAAAAAAATAAGTTGTTCCTTATTAATTTCTTTAATACTTTCTACTAAGTATGAGAGAGCGAGAGAGATTGGGTTTCGACAGTAAAATGCACAAGTGAAATCACCTACAACCAATTTTGGATCATGATTCTAAAATAAAAATATAAAAAAAAATGCAAGAAAACTTAAGTCAGGAATTTCAATTGCAAAACCAATTTTTGAACATCATAAAATCAAAACGTTTAATTTATGAAACCGGAATATGTATGTATTATTGATTTTGATATTGAAAATCATAAAAATTGATACGGAAACATTGTATTGATCCACAAAGAAAAAGTAAAATTTAAAAATATTTGTTCCAACGAAAAAAAGTAAAAAGTGATTTAACTACTATTAAATTCAAACGCCTTATGACGGATAAAAAATAAACACTCATCACTTTCTTCCGTTGATAACACCGCTATGTTTGTTGTTTAAACTTTATTTCATTTAATTTTTGTTTTTCGACAAATCGTTTATATATAAAATCTAAAAATTGATTGTCTCTTTTTTTCTTTACATAATAATTGTTGCCAACCGGATTATCTAAACTCAATACAACATAAGTGGAAAAAGACTCCTGCAACATTCATTAAAAATTAAAAAAAACAAGAAGAAAAATACTTTTGTCAAAAAAATTGAGCCATATTTGTTTTGGGCACCACTGTAACGTACAGTTGACCAGGGTCAATTTTACAGTTGACCAGGGTCAGTAATGTGACGTTGACAGAAATTTATTCTTCCGTTATTTGTACTGGACCGCTCATTTTTCGGCTGCTTCAGTGCTGGTGTGGGTATTTCCAGTACAACGGAAAGATCTTGATAGAGCGGAAAAATAAAAAAAAATTTAAACAAAAAAATTTTTGGTTTCACATGGTCACTGTGCCGAACTACAACCTCTCTCCCTCTCTCAACAAAAAGATTTAACTATTCATATTTATACATTTAATTACTCATATTTAATTATTCGTATTTACATTCAATTAGTTTGAAATTTGATAGACAAAATTATAAAAAAAATTAAAAAAAATCACTTACTTAGCTAGATCCCATCACCATACAATTTCCGTTTTTCTATTCTAATATGAGACAAGCACAAACACATATAATTTTTTTTTTCTCTTATTTCTTTTTTCTTTAATGGGCCGAATATTGAATGTTGATTTAGTGGTGTTATTTGTAATTGCTGATGATGATGATATTGATATGATAAAGACAAATAAAATTGATGTCCAAATGATTTTAAATATGCCGATGAATTTGATATATATTTTTGTTTTGTTTTTATAAGTAATGAGATAATGATTATGGTGATGTCACAATTCAAAACAATTAAATCATCTTGCTGTCGATATTTAGTTAAAAAAAATGCTGTTATAGATAATGGGATGATGACGATGATATCCCAACAAAACAACACAATAATTTTATTTCCGATGTTTATTTGAATAAAAATTTTCAGTTATTAATGCAGAGATGATGATTATCTTGTCACAACAAAAAAATATCTTAATTTTGTTCTAGATATTTATTTGTATAAATTCTACCGCCTTTTGCTTAAGCTTAGTAGTAAACAAACACAATACAAATAAATTGGTTTTCTCTTTTTTTCAATTGAATAAACTGTCACTACATACATATAATTTATTTTATTTTTTTTTGTTTGTTATTATTTTTTATTATTCACTATTATAACTATAAATTATAACTATCAACACTCATTATTTTTTTTTTATTCACAAATATAACTAACAGCTATAACTATCAAAAACTCAAAAGAAAAATAATGTAAAAAAAAGTTTCTGTTAGAACCTAGGAAAAACTCTAACAAACCAAAAATTTATAAACAATTTCTGGAGAACTTTATTATATCCATTTGAAACAAAATTTCAAACAAAATTTAAATAATTTGCACCAATTAATATTTAATATATTTATTTAATTTTTAATTTTCAACAAACGACTGATCCCAATATACTAATCAAACAAACTTATATACCTTGTTTTGATTTCGATGTACATAATGTCGTACATAATCAAAAAAAATTGCCGTTAAATTATTTGCAAATTCTGCAGATTAATCAACTTTAGATATGAAAATATAAAACATATATTTAAAGAAAAATACTTGTTCTTTAGCTTTTGTACACTGGACCAAGAATTTTTTCTTGTAAAGTTATTTACAATTTTTTTGTGTAAAGAAACATATCATTTTGTTTTAACAATTTTTAACAATTGTTACAATTGATTTTTAAATTTTCGATTTTTAAAAAATCTGAAATTTTAATATATTGTTGGTATTGACGACAACAAAAAAGTAATTTCTGCTTTTATTTTTTGTGTACTCTGAATCGGAGTTATGCGCGGTTGAATTTTTGAGGCTTTTTCACGTAGTTTTGGTAATGGTGTCAATGTTTTGTGAATAGGTGCCACAAATTTCATCCGACTGTGGCGGCGAAAAAGAAATCCTTCTCTTTTTCTTCGTCACAACAGATCGAAATTTGAACCTTTCCAATAATTAATCAACCTAAACTTCAATTGGAACAAATTCCTAAATTATTCTATATTTCTAAATCAAAATTATTTTCTTCAATATCCCATATACTTCATTTATTTGATTTGCTTCCTGTAAGATCAAAGCGAGGGCAAGAATGCTTTACCAAGTTTTCTTTAATTTCTTTAATATCACCATATTACGAGAAATTGAGAAAACCTTGACATACTGGTTCATGTATTATAATTCATTAACTTTAATTTTGCGAAATTAATGGATTACAATTACATTTACTGTAAAACAGCATTTTTTTGCTTGCGTTTGATAATACATGTAAGTACATTTTCTAAATGATATGTGATACCAAGCCTGATGTGATGATTATGATTGGCTAGATAACCATCACATGATTTTCTTCATTAATTAAACGGACGGGTGGTGCGGGTCTTTCTAATGGTCTAATCGTGTTTTCAATTAATTTCTAAAAGCAGTCCCCCTATATCAAAGGAACATCGAGGCAAACCACGACCCAGGCCGAGAGCTTAAGACCGGAGCAAGAGACTGCTGCCTCAAAGTTGTCCTTCGATTATTTCAGATACAGCGGATATTTTTTTCAATTCACATTCTATTTTAGTTTTAGCCCTATCCGCCTGTATCACGACTTAAGTATATTTTTGCAAGTAAAGAGGAAAATAATTGAATAAATGAAATAAGTACGTTTAAAATTAATAACTTTTCTCTTTTCCGCTAGGCGGCGCGTAAGACCTTGGTTTACTTCAAAGCTCATATCTCAAAAAACCTCCTTTTTTTTTGTTTTTCACAAATTTCAAAGTAAACATATGCAGCTATGAAATTGAGAAATAAAAAGTCAGCAATTCAATATGGATTTTTTCTTACGATTTTTTTAAGTTTGGTGTATGAAAAATTCACATGTGTTTTCTTATTAAGGTAATAATCCTGTACTAAATGTGGATCTAATTAATTAAACATTTCATATTTTAATACCTGCAATAAATATGAACCATTTTCTGTGTATTTCTGATTGAGAAACAGGTTTTTATTCAGAATAAGAATTGGAGATCCCAATGATCGAAGATTTTGTTATAATTTCAACATCACCAACACTAACATTAGAAAAAAACATTAAACAAATATTTTTTCTATAAACATTATAATTTAATCAATATTATAAATAAATACATTAAAAAATTAATTAAAGACATATATGAAAACTTCATAACGTGGTTGGTTTTTTTCGACCAAATTTCCGCCCATTCAAATAATTCCCTTGCTGTTGATATTTTTCTCCTCTAAGCGAAGATCTCCGGGCTTCTCTTTTAAGTGTTCCTCCAATCCCATCGGATGGACCCTTTCCGTGGGCAGTTGAAAGCTGTAATGAAGCGCTGATTCATTGGACGAGCAAAGCTGCTATCTGGACCTGCAATGCTCTCCCTTTTGAACGCAGATCTAGTCGTCAGCATGAGAGTTTTGTCTGTGCCAAAATCAAAGGTGTCCACTTCTACAGCTGCTACATTCCTCCTAGCACCCCACTGGACGAATTCGAAGAGACACTTGACCGACTAGTAACAGACGTCAGAGGTAAATCACCCATCGTAATTTCGGGTGGTTTTAACGCTTGGGCCGTTGAATGGGGAAGTAAACGTACTAACCCTAGAGGTAGGGCATTACTTGAGGCATTTGCCAGACTTGATCTGGTACTGCTCAACCATGGTACCACAGAGACATATAATAAAGGAGAAGCAAGTTCAATTATCGATATCACTTTTGCAAGTGGGACACTCTCGAGAGGAACACAATGGAGGGTGTCTGATTTGTATACGCATAGTGATCATCGTGCTATTATATTTGAAACCCAACCCCCACAGCGGTTTGAAAGGCGCCAAGTCAAGCGGAAGGCGCAGCAAAATGGGATGTTGGACTACATGGTTGAACGCATGCCAATACCGGAGAGTGGTGCCAAGATAGGACCAGAATTTATTGCGAGATATCTTAAAAGCACCTGTGATGCATCTATGCCGCGTAAAAGCAACGGTAATGGACGGTCCCCAGTCTTCTGGTGGACCGAAAACATTGCCCGTCTGAGAAAAGAGTGCCTCAAACTCCGGAGGAAATGTACACGAAGGAGAAATCATGAGCACTATGAGCAGTTCCAAAATGATTTTCGCGAAAAGCGGAAAGAATTGCGTAAAGCAATTGCTAATAGTAAGAGCAGATCATTCCAGTGTCTTATAGATGAAGTTCAGAATAACCCATGGGGAAGTGCGTACAAAATTGTGCTTACTAAACTCAAGGGTGTTCAATCAGCTGCACCAGTGTGCCCAGATATAATGGCTGAAATCGTGTCCGGCCTTTTTCCACACCACGTTGACTTCTCCCTACCTCGTGAGCTGCAAATTGACGAAAATTCAATTTCGGCTGTCATCACCGAAGAGGTCCTAAACGCGTTGCTCAGCTTATCCGTTAATAGCACGCCCGGTTTAGACGGCATCCCAAATATCGTCTTAAAACCAGCGATAAAGAAGAAGCCGAATGTATTCGAAAATATCTACACTGCGTGCCTAAAAAAAGGGATATTTCCTGAGGAATGGAAGCGCCAACGCCTTGTGCTTATACCGAAAGGTGACAAGCCACCAGAAGAACCCTCGTCCTACCGCCCACTGTGCATGCTGGACACAACTGGAAAGATCTTTGAGAGAATTATTGGTACTCGACTTGAGCAACATACTGAAGGCGAGTGGGGCCTTTCTGACCGGCAGTTTGGTTTCAGAAAGAAGCGCTCTACCGTTGATGCAATATCTGCAGTATGTGAGATAGCGCATAAAGCTTTGAGTGGTAAAAGATGGCTAGAAGGTGATAAACAGTATTGTGCTCTTGTCACTCTGGATGTTAAAAACGCCTTTAACTCTGCCAACTGGAACCAAATCATGAGAGCCCTAGACGAACTGCATGTACCTGACTACCTGCTACGTATAATAGCCAGCTCCTTCACGGGAAGAACTCTGGTCTATGATACCGAAACAGGTCCTAAGAAGTACAATATAACAGGAGGAGTACCCCAAGGATCGGTCCTTGGACCCCTGCTGTGGAACATCATGTACGATGGTGTACTCAGAGTACGTGTGCCGGCGCAAACAACGATTATCGGCTATGCAGACGACATTGCCATAGTTGTCGTAGCCAAAAACCTTACGGACATTATTTTGCGCGACACAACTAAGTGATCTTGGGTATATCATAGATGAAAAGGGGTTACGGATGGATCCAGAAAAAATTAACCCAGTTCTGAATATTCCTCCACCAAAAACATTAAAAGAATTAAGAAGGATTATAGGGATGGCTAACTGGTATCGACGTTTCATCAAGAACTTTGCGGAATTAGTAGCACCAATGACGGATTTATTAAAAACTAAGGGTAAGAAGAAGTTCGAATGGTCAACGGAAGCAAACAAAACCTTTATTGCGTTAAAGAATGCCTTAGTTAGCTCTCCAATACTAGTAAGTCCTAATTTTGATAAAACTTTTACTATTCAAACAGACGCTTCTGATGTTGGAATTGGAGCAGTTCTCACGCAAGGTGAAGGAGATGAGGAGAAGCCGATTGCCTATATGTCTGCTAAGCTAACTCAAGCTCAAACAAAATACTCAACGACAGAAAAGGAATGCTTGGCTGTCATAGAAGCAATAAGAAAGTTTCGTCACTATATCAAAGGGGTACACTTTAAGGTGATAACAGACCACGCATCTCTTACATGGTTAAGAAATATCAAGGATCCAAGTTCAAGACTGTCTCGGTGGGCTCTTAAATTGCAGGAGTTTGACTTTCAGTTGATTCATAGGGGAGGAAAACTTAATGTTGTGGCTGATGCGCTATCTCGTTCTCTCGATTTGATTGATTTTGTTAGCGTTCCAGAAGAACTAGATGAGGGGTACTTAAAACTACGAGCCAACATAGAACAAAACCCAGATAAATTTCCTAATTTTATTTTAGATAAAAAAATGATTTTTAAGCAAGGAACAAGGAAATCTAAAGGAACATTAGAATGGAGGGCGTTGGTTCCAATAAAGTATAGAACAAAAATCTTACAAAAATTCCATGATGAACCACTAGGAGCTCATTTGGGGGTCAGAAAAACATTAGTTAGAATCCAAGAAGAATACTACTAACCTAATATGGAACGGGATATTCGTGTTTATATTAGATCGTGTGAGAAATGTCAAACAAATAAACACCCAAATACGAAAACGAAGGTACCTATGGGGGTTCAAAAGAATACAGGTCAACCGTGGAAGGTTATCGCAGTAGATTTCCTTAGTCCATTCCCACGCTCTAAAAATGGAAACAATTATTTATTTGTTGTTGTTGACATCTTTTCCAAGTTTTGTTTACTGAAACCGATGCGGAAAGCTGAAAGCAAAGCGGTTATTAAATTTTTAGAAGAAGAATTATTTTTAGTGTTTGGAGCTCCATCTCTGTTGATCGCAGATAACGGTCCACAGTTCGTCTCGAAAGAATTTCAAACCTTTTTGAAGTCATATGGGGTATCGCCTCAATTTAACGCATCGTATCACCCCCAACACAACCCAGCTGAAAGGATCAATCGTGTTATTTTAGCCAGTTTAAGGGCTTATATTGAGGAAGACCACCGTCTTTGGGATTTGAACATACCAAAAATCGCGTGTGCCATAAGAAGTGCAGAACATAGCAGTACGGGATTTTCACCATATTTTATCAACTTCGGAAGAGAGATGAAACTGGAAGGACACCAAAGTTATAAGCAATCTCAGGACAAAGAGACGATGGTTGAAAAGTCTGAAAAAATGCGGGAAGTTCAAGAAGTAGTTAATAGAAACATCAGAAGGGCATACGAAAAGTACTCTACTCAGTATAATATTAGGACAAGGCCAGTGGAGTACTTACCGGGAGAAATCGTTCTAAAGAAAGCATTTCGACAGTCTAATGCTGCAGAAAACTTTAACGCTAAGCTTGCACTGCAGTATGTTAAGTGCCGCATTCGAGATAAACTAGGCAGTTATACTTACTTATTAGAAAACTTAGATGGTAAAGTAATAGGACGTTTCCATGCGAATGATTTAGCCAAATATAAAGCCAGGGAAGAAACGTTAAATCAATAAAGTAAGGCGAAATAGATCAAGGAACGCAAGTATCTAGAGAAGATTGGAATTAATAATCGGGTAGAAGGCCATTTGTAAGTGTTGATATCTGTTTTTTTTTATTTTAATGTGTTTTGTGTTAGAATCTAAGATTTGTTCAGTTCAATATGTAAAATTGTGAAATGCTGATAATTATTCAATTTCTTTGAAGTAGTTTTTATAAAAAACACTAATTCAGCTTCTGTTTTAAATCTTATTTATTTTTTAATTTTTAATTTTTATTTTTATTTTTTATTTTATATTTCGCCTCATTGGCATCATCGGAAATTTTTTAAGAATTTAGAAAATTTGGTTAAAACATTTATCTATCTTAACTATTTGACATTCACTGATACTGTAATTACGGATAAAAAACATCATTAAAATTTAATACTTAAACGAATAAATAATTACTAATCTGAATAAATTAACATAAAACACATTAAAAAGATTACTTACATGGTCTTTGTTTAAAATGCTAAAATTTTAAATATGAACTAGACTATAAATTATAATGTTTAATTTTAAAAAAATATTGTTACTTTTGTTTTGGTTAATAAGAGCGCAATTGATGTTTGAAATAAATATGTGCTTAATTTAGATATAATAAATTGCGAGAATTATCAATCACCAAGCTGAATTAGTGTTTTTTATAAAAACTACTTCAAAGAGATTTGTTCAGTTGTAATGAGAACTGACAATTTAATTAAACTTGATTTTTTGTCAATAAATTTAAAGATCGAATTTAGTATTAGGATTAGTGGTAGTAGAGATACGGATTATAGTAGCAGGTACTTTCATTTCCTAATAATTTTCAATGATTAGGTAGGGGAAATTAGTTTAGGCCTTCGGAAGACATGAATTATGCCGTTATTCAGGTATCATTGTTATATGAGTTCCGAAAGCATTTGTACTAATTTTGTTTTTTTTGGTTGTAATACTTATGTGTTATCTGGTGGTGGAAGACATTCAGTAATTATGAATCCCCTTGCACCAAAACGTGCCGTGTTTTAGGTACGAGTGATGTTTTGTGGTGGAAGGTATTCCTTGATTGTGAATTCCTTTGCACCAATTACGTGCCGTGATGTAGGTGCAAGTAAATTATTTTGTTTTGGAAGTGTAAGGCATTCGATAAAATAGTTACTAAACTAATTTAGATGCTCCGTGGACTCAAGCCATCTGCCAACTGCTCTAATTTTGTTCAAACCTCAAATAGCTGTGCCTATTGATCAATTCGTCTTGTTACCCTGAAATTGTATACCGCAATCGGCATGGAAATTGTCGTCGGGACGTTATAATTCTTATAGTTATTATTATCGATTCTTCTGTTCTCTATATGTATATGTGTATAATTCTAGTTCGTGAGATCCTACTGTAAATCAATTGTAGTTTACATTTGTTGTAGTACGTAGTCGTCAGATTCTCGTAATACTATGGAATTCCAAGTAACTGGTTAAGTCTGGACTTGATTTGGAGTAAAACTACTGAATTCTCATCGTAAATAATATGATCAAGTTGTCCGATTTGGTTTAATGTAAGAAAACACCAAATTAATTGGGTCAAGTAAATAACTAACTGTATCGGTTGTTCAATATCCTTAATCTATGCTAATGTTAATAATATGAATATTTCCGCCCAAATGTTTTGTAAATGATGTCTGTATTTGAAATATTTTCACGTTTATAACCAGTATTTCTTAATAACGAATTTTAAATGTAAATTCTGCAAAAAGGAGAAAATTCGTAACGATTCGATCTTATTCACCGATATATATAGCGGTGAAAATCATCTGAATCGCTCTTAGTTAGCCGGTGTTTCTCATGAATGTCAAAATGGAGCGAAATTTTGCATTCATGCATTTTCATCTTAACTTTTAGATAAAAAATTAAGTAGTAAAATTTTAATTAAATTAAAGTTTTAAAATAGTGCAAGTAGCTCAATTTTTTTATTAGCTCAATCGCGTAGTCCAATTTAGTGAAAATTTATATGTGTGTGTCGTTTAACAAACCAAGTTAAAAAAAAATTCTTTCTGTTTGTGACGTAAAATCATAAACTGACTTAGCTTAGCTTATCAGTTATCTGCTATTGTATTTTGAATACGGTCGCTTAAACATCCGGATCGGTGGAATTTTACCATTTTTAACCAATTGGAATACTAAAGTAAATCAAATATTCTATATGTTCGTGCCGTGGTTAGTCTAATTTAATTATAAAGAAAAAAATTGCAATTATATTGGGTGTAAAATCAATAATTTATTTGTTTCGCATTATTTATCGAAATTGTATTCGAAATCATAAAGAAATGCATTTGTATTATGTGTAAGATTACTAATTTATTTGTGACGTAATTTATCGAACTGTTATTCGAAATCATAAAAAAATTGCAATTATATTGTGTGTAAAATCAATAATTTATTTGTGTCGCATAATTTATCGAAATCGTATTCGAAATCATAAAGAAATGCATTTGTATTATGTGTAAAATTACTAATTTCTTTGTGACGTAACTTATCGAACTGGTATTCGAAATCATAAAAAAATTGCAATTATATTAGCCGTGTTCGATTTGACTGAAACAACTGAAGCAACTGAAAAATTAAATGCAATTGTTGTTGTTTTTTCAGTTGTTTCAGTCAAATCGAACGCACCTATTGTGTGTGAAAGCAATAGTTTATTTGTGACGTATAATTTATCGAAATTGTATTCGAGTTGATAAAAAAAAAATGCATTTGTATTATGTATAAAATTACTAATTTATTTGTGCCGTTTAATTTATCGAGCAGACTACAAGCTATTATAGTAAACTGTATTTGTGTTTAAAAATATATCATATATAAGAAGAATATTTTATTTGTGACGTATAATTTATCGAAATTGGTATTCAAAATCATTAAAAAAAATTGCAATTATATTATGTATAAAATTACTATTTTATTTGTGCCGTTTAATTTATCGAACTTGTAGTCTAAATTGTAGTAAACTGCATTTGTGCTTAAAAATATATCATGTATAAAAAGAATATTTTATTTGTGACGTCTAATATATCGAACTTATAGTCAAAATTGTATATACAAATATTTATTTACGGGTTGCAATTGTAGTTCAATTGTTGATATTAAATTATAACTTGATGAAATAGATCAAACTTACCCTAGCTGACGTGCATTCTGGAAACTTGAAATTAAAGTGATTATTCTCGCCTCTACCATTATTGTGTGGACATTAGGGTGGCCCTTAGATTACACTAGAATTTTTTTTTTTCATTGTACAGTTTGCGGCACCCTCCCATTTCGTGTGAATACTCATAAAAATATTATTTGCAAAATCTGATATCAATCGGTCAATTCTAAGACGTGCCTCCGACCCCTTAAAGTTGAGAAATTATGTTCTGGACCCTAAAAACAATTTTTTTTTTTGTGCGACAAAATCTGATATCAATTGGTCAATTCTAAGACGTGCCTCCGACCACTTAAAGTTGAGAAATTTTGTTCTGGACCCTAAAAAAAATTTTTTTTTTTTGTGCAGCACCCTCTCATTTCGTGTCAATACCCATAAAAAAATTATGTGTAAAAATTGAAATCAATCGTTCAACTCTAAGGCGTGCCCCCGGCCACTTAAAGTTAAGAGGTTTGGTTGTGGTCATTACAAAGAAAAATTTAAATTTTTTGTACGGCACCCTCCCATTTCGTGTCAATACCCATAAAAAAATTATGTGTAAAAATTGAAATCAATCGTTCAACTCTAAGGCGTGCCCCCGGCCACTTAAAGTTGAGAAGTTTGGTTGTGGCCATTACAAAGAAAAATTTAAATTTTTGTACGACACCCTCCCATTTGGTGTCAATACCCATAAAAATATTATGTGTAAAATTTGAAATCAATCGGTCAACTCTAAGGGGTGCCCCCGGCCACTTGGAGTTGAGAGGTTTTGTTGTGGCCATTATAAAGAAAAATTTAAATTTTTTGTACCACACCCTCCCATTTGGTGTCGATACCCATAAAAATTCTATGTGTAAAATTTGAAATCCATCGGTCAACTCTAAGTGGTTCCCCCGGCCACTTAAAGTTGAAAGGTTTGGTTGTGGCTATTACAAAGAAAATTTTAAATTTTTGTACGACACCCTTCCATTTGGTCTCGATACCCATAAAAATATTATTTGTAAAATTTGAAATCAATCGGTCAACTCTAAGGGGTGCCTCCGGCACTTTAAAGATGAGGGGTTTTGTTGTGGCCATTATAAAGAAAAATTTAAATTTTTTGTACGACACCCTCCAATTTGATGTCGATACCCATAAAAATATTATGTTTAAAATTAGAAATCCATCGGTCAACTCTAAGGGGTCCCCTGGCCACTTGGAGTTGAGAGGTTTTTTGTGGCCATTACAAAGAAAAATTTAAATTTTTTGTACGACACCCTTCCATTTGGTGTCGATACCCATAAAAATATTATTTGTAAAATTTGAAATCAATCGGTCAACTCTAAGGGGTGCCTCCGGTCACTTAAAGTTGAGGGGTTTTGTTGTGGCCATTATCAAGAAAAATTTAAATTTTTTGTACGACACCCTCCCATTTCATGTCAATACCCGAAAAAATATTATTTGCCAAATTTGAAATCAATCGGTCAATTCTAAGACGTGCCTCCGGCCACTTAAAGTTGAGAAATTTTGTGTCGTACAAAAATTTAAATTTTTCTTTATAATGGCCACAACAAAACCCCTCAACTTTAAGCACCTTAAAGTTGAGGGGTTTTGTTGTGGCCATTATAAAGAAAAATTAGAATTGACCCTCTTAGAATTGACCGATTGATTTCAAATTTTGCACATAATATTTTTACGGGTATTGACATGAAATGGGAGGGTGTCGTACAAAAAATTTAAATTTTTCTTTATAATGGCCACAACAAAACCCCTCAACTTTAAGTGGCCGGAGGCACCCCTTAAAGTTCACCGATTGATTTCAAATTTTACAAATAATATTTTTATGGGTATCGACACCAAATGGAAGGGTGTCGTACAAAAAATTTAAATTTTTCTTTGTAATAGCCACAACCAAACCTCTCAACTCCAAGTGGCCGGGGGCATCCCTTAGAGTTGACCGATTGATTTCAAATTTTACGCATAATATTTTTATGGGTATCGAAACCAAATGGGAGGGTGCCGTACAAAAAATTTAAATTTTTCTTTGTAATGACCACAACCAAACCTCTTAACTTTAAGTGGCCGGGGGCACGCCTTAGAGTTGAACGATTGATTTCAATTTTTACACATAATTTTTTTATGGGTATTGACACGAAATGAGAGGGTGCTGCACAAAAAAAAAAAATTTTTTTTAGGGTCCAGAACAAAATTTCTCAACTTTAAGTGGTCGGAGGCACGTCTTAGAATTGACCAATTGATATCAGATTTTGCAAATAATATTTTTATGGGTATTCACACGAAATGGGAGGGTGCCGTACAAAAAATAAAAATTTTTGTTTTTAAGGGCCACCCTAGTGGACATTGTCATATTTTGGGTTATACGACCAATCTGCAATCTGTTTTGGGTGCGGAGACCTTGACTACATTACTCAACGTCACTGATGGAATTGATAAATCCGGGATCATGTATGTCGTACTATAATTAAGTGAGGAGTAGGATCGCGGAGGAGAGCTCGGGATGTAACCATGTGGTGAGTGTTGTTTTCTTTAATTTTCTTTTATTTGATTTATGTATGCGTGAGTGTGTATGTAAGAAAGGGTGCGCGAGTGCATGTACGCATGTGGGAATGCATGAGATATGTATGGGCGGGTGATCGAACTTACAATTTTTACAGGCTTTGAATTTATGTATTTAAATTTTTGCGTGGAGCATTGTTGTATGTGATTCAGTCATTTAGTTGGTTTGGCAACCTTTATGTTTTACTTTCTAGTTTAGGATAATTTTTCTGATGTTGAATCGTGAATGGTCATGGTTAAAAGCAACACATAGAAGAAATGTGAAGATGGTGTGCCAAGATATGGATGGTAAAGAACAGAGATTCAAGAAAAAGTTTATCACCGTATTTTTTGGCGGTAAACTAGATCTTCATGATATTGTTTGGTATAGCAATTAGTTGATAGCAGGAATTAATTGTTGGTTAATTGGATGTTGGCTGTTTGTCCAGCCACTCAATCATAGTTCTGTGTAACATCATAGAATATCCAAATGTAATTAAACATTTACTTATTATCGATCCATTTGATGCAGTAAAAGTTGTTTCACATCATAGTTTACAATAGTTTTTATTTTTATGGGTACTAATATAACTAACTATGTATAACTAACTATCCATTTATCGTGAAATCTTGTGGTGTAGCACTACTTCTAGATGAATGAAATGCACAAGAAGTGTTAATTGTAGAACGAAATGATATGTCTTTTATTAATTGAATCTCCCGAATACACACCAAATGCATTTTATATAATTTCAGTTGGAAAATCTATGATCAAGATTGAATTAAATTAATGGCTGAATTAATTTGTGAATTAATGATTTGTTGCTGAACATAACTCATGATACCAATTAAAAAATATTTTTAATAAACTAAATATAATTTATAATGTACAAAGATGGAAAGTGAGCCATTGAATACCAAAAAGATCTGCAAGCAGAAATTTAACTGTCGTTGAAGGAAATGCTCGAATAATTGGGTCATCATAGGCAGATTTGCTTCAATTAAAATTCAGGTGTTAATACTTTGTATTAAGTTTTATTGTTGGTCGTGTTTACATTGTAAAACATTAACTCCCTTATTCATCGTGGAAGCTTTATACTATAGTTACAAAGGTTTTTTTGTTATCTCAAGTTCCGACATTTGTTTTATTTTATTCTCAGCCTTTAGGGTACCTGTAAATGAACTTTACATTCTTATTTTTTTTTAACACTCCGAAATCAAAACGGCAGTCAGCTGAGTGGAGAGCACCCGGTGAAAGCCGTCCAAAGCGTCCAAAAGCATAACAGTCTGCCGGCAAGGTTATGGCCTCTGTATTTTGGGATGCGCACGGCATAATATTTATTGACTACCTTGAAAAGGGAAAAACCATAAATAGCGAATACTACATGGCATTATTGGTGCGTTTAAAGGACGAAATTGCTGAAAAACGGCCACATGAATAAGAATGAATAAGAAAAAAGTGATCTTTCACCAAGACAATGCGCCGTGTCACAAATCGTTGAAAACGATCGCTAAACTATACGAATTGGGCTTCGAATTGCTTCCCCATCCACCCTATTCTCCAGATCTGGCCCCCAGTGATTACTGGCTGTTTGCAGACCTCAAAAAAATGCTCCAGGGAAAGAGATTTGGCTCTAATGATGAAGTCATCGCTGCAACTGAGAGTTATTTTGAAGCCAAAGATAAATCGTTTTACACACATGGTATAGAAAATTTAGAAAAGCGTTGGAATAATTGTATCGTAGTTGAAGGAGATTATGTAAATGATTAAAGAATAATTTTGTCAAAAAAGGTTGTTTTAGAAGTTTAGTCTCGGGACTTATTGAATGACGAGTTATTCTGGAAAAATCAATGTTTAATTTATTTTAGCTAAATTGCATTAAAGGAATTAAAAAATTCAATCGTTTCTGCTAATCAGTGGTTTTAATTTATTTTAATATTGATTCAGTTAAATAGTTATATTCACAAAATTAACAATAATATTTATTTAATCAGTTATACATTTTATTCAATTAAATAATTAATTATTCACCAAAGTAAAAATATTTTTTTTATTTTATAGATTTTCAAAATCAATCAAATTATTGTAGCCGGCTAAATAATTATAAAAGAAAGGAAAAAATAAATAAATTGGATTGTATACTTATCTTCTGCTGGTCTCAAAACGAAAGTGAATTTATTTTCAATATTTACACGACAATAAAAAAGAAACCACAATTTTCTACAAAAATAAGTGTTTTTGTTTTAAATTGTAGAATTGATTTCTTTCGAAATGCATCTTAATATTCATATTGCATCAAGTAACCTGCTATAATAATTCGATCGATCAGATAAAATAATTGATTTGAAATGAACATTTAAGCAAATAGCTCGAAAATTATTAACGTATATATCTAGGAGTTAATTATAAAATATATATTTCAATTTATAACCTATTCTAAATTAATTACTATTTTGATCTTGCCTTCATCTCTTAACTTTAGTATGCGGTGATCCTCAACATCCTCGCCGCCATTAAGGAATTATTTCCTTAATCATTTAATGGTAGTGGGCTGAGTTTAACTATAGGACGTTTTATGGAGTTTTTTGATGTTTTTACGGTAGCCACTCGAACAACGCCATCGGTCCCTGGATGAACTTCAACAATACGTCCTCGAGCCCAATGACAAGGTGAGAGGTTGTCTTCTTTAATGAGAACAAGATCGTTCACTTGAAGATTGCGATGTTGATGTTGCCATTTGTAGCACTGTTGCAGTGTATTTAGATATTCGGTTGAATATTTTCTCCAAAAACTTTTAATAAGCTGTTGAATTAGCTTCCATCTGGATCGGCAAGTTAACGATTGATCTTGCATATTTTCTGGTAGTGCTGTCAAAGGGGCCATTATCAAAAAATGACCTGGTGTTAATACGTCGAGATTGCTGACATCTTCGTTATTGGCTGGGCAGAGAGGCCGAGAATTTAAAATAGCCTCAATTTGAGATGTAAGAGTTGATAGTTCTTCAAAAGTTAAGTTGATACATCCCGCCACTCTTATCATATGTGTCTTAACAGATTTGACAGCGGCTTCCCAAATTCCCCCGAAATGTGGCGCTTTCGGAGGAATAAAAGACCATCTGATACCCAGTTGAGCACAATAGTCTGAAATAAAAGGATTTGAATTATTTTTGTATATAAAATTGTTTAATTCAGAAAGTTGTTTGTGTGCTCCTACGAAATTACTACCATTATCACTATAAATCTTAAATGGCAAACCTCGTCTAGCAACAAATCGCTTAAGAGTAGCGATAAATGCATCTGAGGTTAAGTCCGAGACCACTTCTATGTGAACTGCTTTAGTAGCCAAGCAAATAAATATTGCTAGATAGCCCTTTGTTGTTTGCGCTCCTCGACCTTTCCTATTTAATATATTAATAGGGCCAGCATAATCTACTCCGACATTGCAGAATGGCCTGGAAACACTCACTCGAGATGCTGGCAAATTTCCCATTAGTTGTTCACTGGTCTTTGCACGCTGTTTATAGCACATTAGGCATTTCCGAAATATCTGCCTAACTAAATTACGTCCTCCTGTTATCCAATATTTTTGTTTAGTTAATTGGAAAAGAAGTGTTGGTCCGGGATGATGGTGAAGTTTATGTAGGTGAGAAATTATCATCTCACTTAGTACATTGGATGCTTTTAAAATTATTGGGTGTTTTGTATTGTAGTGACAGTGGCTGTTCTCTAAACGACCTCCAACTCGTAAAACTCCATCTTTGTCGATGAATGGGCAGAGCCAGTTCAGTTGGTTTTTTCCTTTCAAACACTTTTCTGCAGTCAACTCTTGTATATCATTGGCGAAATCTTTGTTTTGAGCCCATTTTATGAACGTGTTTTCAGATATATTCAGCTCATCAAGCAAATCAGCAGAATCTTCAATCGTAGTATCTTCTTTTCGGTTCGAAATATTTTTTTTAATATTATTAATCCATTTTTTACAATAAGTAAGAATGCGAAGTGCTTTGGGCCATGAATTAGTTCTAACGAGAATTCGATCGAATATAGTATCAGTTTGTTGTACTTCTAAAACTTTAATTGGTCTTCTTTCAACATCAATTGCCTCTTGATTAATATCTAAACCTCCAGTTGGCCATTCAGTTTTTTCTAATTTCATCCAGAATGGACCATTCCACCATTATGTAAAACCTACTAATATTTCCGGCGATAATCCTCTTGTAGCTACATCAGCTGGATTCTCTGCAGATTTTACATGATACCACTGAGAACGATTGGAGCTGCGCAATATGTCGCTTACCCGATTTTGGACAAATGTTTTCCATTTTCTAGGACTTTCTGACAGCCATGACAAAACAATTGAAGAATCAGTCTATAGATTTACTGACGCTGTTTTGAATTCTGCTATATTTAATATTTGGCTCAGAAGCTTTGTCAGTAGATGGGCTCCACATAATTCAAGTTTGGGTAGTGATATTCCCTTCAATGACGCTACTCTGGTTTTTGAACAGAGTAAATGTACTTTACATTCTTCGTTGACTGATACTACTCGACAATAAATCACCGCTGCGTAGGCAACTTCGCTTGCATCACAAAACCCGTGGATTTCTATTTTATCCCTTATATTTAGTATATTTCTTGGTATTTGAAGTTTTTGGAACTCTATTAATTGCGATCTTATGTTTTTCCAAGAGTTTAATACATCATCTGGCAGCGTATCGTCCCAGTCCAGTTTTTTTTGCCATAACTGTTGAAATAGTAACTTAATTATGATGACAGATGGTGCCAACCAACCTAATGGATCAAACGTTCCTAATGGAACGACGATCCTTTTTGTTGGAACAAATTCATTATTCAAATGTACTTTAAAGGTAAACATGTCGTTCGATGGGCTCCACTGAAGTCCTAAAACCTTGATACATTGACTATTATCTAAATCAACAATTTTCTCATCTGTTTGATCTGAAAGTTTTGGAAAGTTTGATAACCATTTTGTTAGTTTGAACCCCCCATGCAACATCAAACTCTCTAACTCTTTCTTTAAGGTAATAGCTTCAGCCTCATTTTCAGCACCCGATAGCAAATCATCCACATAGAAGTCGTTTTGTATTGCCTTAGATGCTCGCTTGTAATTTTCCCCGTGGTCCCTGCAAAGCTGAATCAAACAACGAATTGCTAGAAATGGAGCCGAGGATGTTCCATATGTCACCGTGTTTAATTGGTATTCTTGAATGGGCTTTTCAAATGAATCTCTCCACAAAATTTTTTGAAATTTTCTATCATCTGGGTGAATCCAACACCACAACATGGAGTCGAAATTTGACCAGAGTGCACCACAACGTTGGTTGAATTGTTGGGCCTACCATTAGTATGTTGTTCAATGACAAGCCGTTGGAAGTCTTAAATGATCCATCAAAAACAACTCAAATTTTCTTTTCAATATTCGTAGTTTTGAATACCGCATGATGCGGTAGAAAGTATCCATCGTTTGGTTTAGGTTCACCTAAAAGTGTCATATGATTCAAACCAATATACTCATTAATAAAATTACTATATTCATTTATTAATACCACATCCTTAGATAATCGTTGTTCAATACTCACATATCTTTTTAGTTAACCTCTATATGAATTTCCGAGCTCAAGAGGATTCGTTTTAAAGGGAAACCTAACCACATATCTTTTATCATTTCCCTGGGTATATGTATTAAGGAAAAATTCTTCACATTTAATTTATTCTTCACTTAAGCATGTAGTCGATTCTACTTCTTCATATTCCCAAAATTTGCGTAGTGAATTATCGATATCGATACACGTATGATTATTTGAAATATTTTTAACTGGTGGTCTCTTTGGACTAGACGAACAACCTCCTATTATCCAACCAAACAATGTTTTTTGAGCGACTAGGTTGTTTTGCTTGTTTTTGAAATGCCCATCTTGTAAGATATCCAAAAATACATCGTTCCCAAGAAGAATATCTATTTCACCTGGTTGTGTAAAGTGAGGATCTTATAACGCGACAAGAAGTTTTTTAATTGGTATTTGCCAGGTCCAGTCATTCTATGTTATAATTGTGATTGTTTAACTTAAAACTATTTTTCTTTAAATCATATTTCAAATTCAATATTTTCCTTTTATATATCAATTTATTACATCTTTTTTTTATTGTTCCATTGATCGATTTTTTTTAAATAAATTATAAATATTTTTTTTACTAACCAATTTAGTTTTTTTTGAAAATACATAATAAAATTTATCCTTTGTTTTATGATTAAAGTAAATCAAAATCAATGAAAAATTAAAAAATTATCAAAAATTATTATTTATAAAATTATATAAAAAAAAAGAAACTGCTTCACTTATAAAAAAATAAGACAAAGGCCCGTCTCACCCAATTTTTAAGCGCGAAGCGCGAAAGGACAGTTATATTTGGCATCCCACGTGGGAAGACATAACCAGAAAAACAACATCTTTGTCTAATAGGTTATGGTGAAGCAGTTTCTTATTGTTTTTATAATATTACGTTTTTTAGGATTAACTTGAAAATTCTAGTTTGGGTTTAAGGAAATATTGTTTTTGTGAAAATGTTTGTGTTGTTACGTGTTAGTGGATTAATGTTAAATGTTTAATGTTGTGATAATCAAAGTGAATTAAAAGTGATTAAGAAATACAACAACTGTGCTTTAACCGTTTTGCCGAGGTGATTTTCGATTATATATATAAAAACTTACAAATAAAAGTTGTTTTCGCAAAGTATTTCGAGTGATTAAAAAAAAAACGCTCATAGTTTTATGAACTTCTTTTTGCTTTTAGATTAGATTTAGATTTGCTTTATTTCAGTTATAATTTTGGATACAAGTATTAAATTTTATTCAGTGACCAGTATGATACTTTTCATCTTTGAAATTGATTTTTAATTTAATATTTTAATAATTCTTATTTTTTATAAATAAGCTGTAAGTGAGAATAAAAATGTGTCGAAATATTTTTGGAAGAAAAGATATATAAAAACTTCATTGTGTTTCTTAAGATTAAATAAAACTATCGTATAACCTAACTTAACCTAGAATTGACCTTAAAATTAAATGAAAGCAATAGCTATCCTCCGGTGAACGCTAGATCGACTCGACAGACTTAATAGATGTCTGTCAAGTCAATACAGCAGTCACCAGAAGACAACCACTACTTATGCTTATTAGTGTAAATTGTTTATTAGTATGTTATCAGATAATTGGCATGAGTGAATGAATTTTTGTTGTGCTCCTACTATGAAGTCTTTTATTAATGGGATATTGGATAATGCAGATAGTCTTCTGGTGGAAAAATCTCTTGGTAGACGGTAGATGATTTTGAGGCATCGGTTTTGGATCACCTGTAATTTTTTAATGTGGGTTTTAGCAGCGCAGCTCCAGACGGGGGAGCTATAAAGCATTGCAGATCGAATAATAAGTAGATAAATAAGTTTTTTATTATGATATGAAAGTTTTGATTTAAAGTTCAGAAGTCCGTATAGGGCTCTGATCAGTTTATGACATTTTTCCGATATTTTTGAAAAATGTTCTTTGAACGTAAGCCTACGATCCAAAGTTAGGCCAAGATATTTCACCGAATTTGACCATGTTATATAGTGTTGGTTAAAACGTAATGATTGGTTGCTAGGCAGATGTTTGGCAGCCCTACGACGGGTGAAAAATATGGCTTGGGTCTTAGAGTGGTTTATGGAAATGTTCCATTTTTGAAAATATTGATCTAATGAGTTTAACGTGAGTTGCAACTGCTTTGTGATATTTTTGACATTATAGGAAGACTTAAATATAGTTGTATCATCTGCAAAGAGTCCGAACTCAACTGAACTGGGTATAGCGTGTTTGATATCCGATGTGAATATATTATATAAGATGGGCGACAGGACAGCACCTTGAGGTACTCCAGCAGCTACATGGTGAATTATAGATCGCTTGTTGTTTATAGAAACAAAAAATTTACGATTAGTTAGGAATGACTTTATAATCATGATTATGAACCGTGGGAAGTTAAGTTTTATCATTTTGTATATTAACCCATTGTGCCATGTTTTGTCGAACGCTTTTTCAATATCGAACAGTATCATACCAGTAGAGCATTTATTGCGTAATTTTTCTTTTGCATGCTGGCAAATTCGGTGTAGCTGGTGAGTGGTTGAATGATTGTATCTAAATCCGAATTGCTGCTTGGGTAGTATTGGGTATTTATCTAGAAAGAAATTAATTTCTGTTAATAATATACGTTCCAGGATTTTCCCTAAAGAGCTAAGAAGGCTTATGGGGCGATAAGATTCAATTTTGGATTTGTCTTTTCCGATTTTTGAAATGGGTATTATTTTGGCACTTTTCCAGCTATCTGGGAAATATGATTTTTGAATACAGACATTGAAGACATATGTTAGGAATACAATGGCCTTACGTGGTAAATGTTTAATAAGATGGTTGTTGATTTCGTCCTCGCCTGGTGATTTGGATTTCTTTATATTTTTAATCAGTTTGGCTAGGAGGCTTGGTTTAACCAAAAATATTTTGTTATCTGTGTTGATGTTATTGTTTATGTAATTGTTTACCTCTGTTTCTACTGTTGTACAATGGGTGTTGTTGGGAATGATTGTATTGTGTATGTTGGCGAATTGCGAAGCTAGTGCTTCACATTTTTCCTGATCTGTGATCAATAAATTTTGACGTGTAGTGACGTTACTTAGGTTGCTAGTACTAGATATCAAAGTAGGTAACTGTTTTTGCTTATTTCTTAGGATTTTTGAAACAGCCCACATTTTATTTGTATGCCGATTCTGTTCGATGTTTTTTAGAAATGTTTCCCATTTATTGTTGCGTATTTCTTGAACTTCTTTACGTATTCTCTCATTTAATTCATTTGTAATAGCTTTTAGGATTGGGTCTCTTTTCCGTTGCCATTGGCGTCGCCGGATATTTCGTAATCGCTGTATAAATTTGATATGAGGCGGAAGTATCAGGAGTTCATCATTTTGTGATTTATGTTGTATGAATGGAATATAGAGATCTCTGGCTTCTATAATTTTTGAGTTTAGTTCAGCAATTAATGTGTCGATGTCCTTTTTAGTATTGATGTTGCGAACAGCTGATTCATTAGAGAGATCGATGTAATTGTTCAGGAATACTTTAAAGTCGTTCCAGTTCCCTTTTTTATAATCATGGTAAGATATTTTATGTATTGATGATCTCGCATTTGAAAAAACATTGAATTTCACAGGCAGATGGTCTGAGCTAAGCTCGTTGATTGTAGTAAGCTCTGAAAGTATGCTAGTGTTATTTGTTATTAGAAAGTCGAGTGTTGACCCAAATTTAGATCTGCTGGAAAAGTGAGTTGGGTTTGCTGGAAATTGAAGAACGTAATTGTTATTTGCTAGTTCATTATATAGTGCAGTACCGGCTGCGTTGCTTTTGTGGCAGTTCCAGAGTGTGTGTTTGCTGTTTAAGTCTCCACCAATTATAAAGGAGCTTTGGTGATTGGTAAGTTTTTGTAAATCTGATTTAAATAACTTAAGAGTTTGTGATTTTGTAGTGCCAGGAAAGTATACAGAAATTATAATCAAATTCCCTGAAGTGGTGGTAAGATTTATTCCGATTGCTTCAATGACGTTTAGGTTAAATGCAGGTATAATGTGGTGTTGCAGGCTTTTTTTAACTAAAATTGCCACACCTCCTTTTTTCCTTCCAATACGGTCGAGTCTATGAATTTTGTAATCAGGATTAAATAGTGTGTCGTTAGGACTTAGATGAGTTTCACTTATTAGCAGGACATCTACATTATTTTGTTTAATATAATCAAATGTTTCATCACATTTATTTCTAATGCTTTGTGCGTTCCAGATAATGACGTTTAAAGCCATTATTTGGAATTGTTGTTGTACAGGTATTTAATTGTTAAATTTGTTATCACCACCAGCTGATCTTGTTTCGTTTTACAATTAGATAATTGTTTAATTATATCGGTAACTAATGATGTAATTTCGTCTAAAGAAAACAGTTCATCATTGTTTTCATAATTACTTATAGTTTTTTTTAATACATTTGAGTAATGCTGATTTGTATTAGTAATTGTATTTTGATGTAATGAATTATTATCAACAGTATTGGTTTTAACATTTAGATTTTTTCGTGCGTAGTTGTTTGAGATATACGGAAATTGGGAAAGGTTATGGATATCCATATTGAAATTTTTTACTGATGATATATTCTTTATTTGACGATTTATATTAATATTTTCTTTAATTAATTTAAATTCTGTGAGCTTAGGGCATTCATCGAAATTTGCCGGATGGTCGCCGTTGCAATTTGCACATTTTTTTTCGGCTTGACTGTTGTTGCACTCAGACGAAAAGTGATTGAGTCCACAGTTAACACATTTTGGAACTTTATAGCAATGTGAAGTGCCATGTCCAAACATCTGGCATCTTCTGCACTGCGTAGGTTTGTTGCGTGAATTAATATAGTTTGAAAATCTAACAACTATATGATTGATATCTTTTATATTTTGTAATGATTTGATTTGATTTGATTGATTGATGTTTTTATTATTAAATTTTAGTAGGAAAAGACATCTCGCTTCACGAGTAATTTTGCAAATTTCATAAATATCGTCCTTATTAATACCATGATGTCTAAGTCCGGTTTTGATATCATCAGGTAGAGTATCATTTGGTAGACCGGATACGATAACTTTTAGTGGTCTATTGTGTTTTGATTGATGCGTGAAAAATTCGTTTTTGCTTTCTTCGAGTTTTGTTTTTAATGTATTATAGGAGTCAATATCACTTAATAAAATTTTTAAATCGTTACCTTGTATTTTTAGTCCATAATTATTGATTTTGAGATCTTGTATAGTAGACTTACAATCACTGATTGATATGCCCGAAACTATGATAGGAGGTACATGTAATTTACTTTGCGGTTTATGTGTTGTTGAGGTTGTATTTTCTGTTGAAGGTACAACATCTATGCTTAGTCCATTGAAACTGTTGCTTGTAGTAGTATCCATTGTATCATCTAGACGGCGGTTTTTATTTCTTCCCATGTTAAGAATAGTATTGTTGTTGTCTCTGGCCTTGATAAGCTTGCGGAGATCTTCACTGTTATTAAATTTGATTATTCCAGAATGACGTTTAAAAGTAGTTTTATTGTCTACTTTAATGTGGTTGGCAGAAACATGCTGCTTGTTCACGGTAATTTTCACTTTTATTACAATTACACTATAACTGGATTGTTTTATTATACTTTAAAACAAAAAATATAAATAATTATTTATTGTAATAAATCCTTTCTTTTTTTTTTAAATAATCGATTATTCTCAATAAATTGAATAATTGTTCATCGTACGAGTGTCGGTGAACGAATGTTTTTGCTTTTAATTTGAAATGAAAATTTTTGTTTGTTATTAGTAAAGTGATTCGTAAATTGTGTAAATTGTTAATAAATTGTGTCTGTGTTTCGGTGACTGGAGAAATTAAATGTAAAAAAATAAAAAAAAAATTAATTTTGTTTCAGAAATAATTCATAGTGAAAAATAAATCCTAATATTAATGTGATAAAAATAAAAAGATTTAGCAGAACTCATATGAATTTTCTTAACATCAATTTACAAGAGTGTGCTAATTATCAGTTTTATGTTGTTGTGCGGATAGTTTTGCCATTATGTTGCAATTTTCAACAAATAATTTGTACACGTTTGGTAAGTTTCTTTAATGAAAAGATACTATTTAAATTGAAGAACCAGACAAAAAATTCTGTAATTATTTTTTTTTATATATACCTATATATTATATTTGAATTTTGGTGTTCATTAAACTTGTAGGTAGAAATAATTTTTGAAGGTCGTATCAGAAATTTATTTATTAGCAATAAAGACGAAACATTAGTTTAAAAGAAATATATATTTATTGTGTATGATTTATTTTTTCTTCTGTTTCTTTGTGTTTAAAGATATACATATATTAACTCTAAACTTTATCATATTTACATTTTTTTTTGATTGACCATAGTGTGGTATTTTGGCCAAAATAAAAGGTTAAGGTCTATATTTAAAACGAATCATGGCACAAAATGTATGGTACAGCTACGAACCAATTCATTTGAGCGAAGAAGAACGTAAAAATGAACTGCGCGTAAGAGGTATAGAAGGATTGGGTACAGCACGTAGTGAAACGGCTGCACTACGGAATGCATTGTTGAAGGAGGATACAGAACTTAATATTTTTCCATTAATTGACGCCGAAAACCCAATTAAAGAGTTGGACAAAGCACGTGCTATGTTGGTCATGTTCAGCGACGAACTCTTTAATGCACAAAAACAAAATGACAAAGGTCTTGTCCACATAATCAAATCAAGAGTGGCACTCTGGATCAATCGCGTCGTAAGACTTAAAGATAAAAATATTATTGGCCTCGGGAGTGTATTAGATGAGTTGAAGCAACTACACAAAGAAGCAGCAGCCCTAACTGATGAACATCATAATTTAAATATACGAGCATCTCCTGCAGAATCAAGCCATAGTATTAGATCGGCAATTGTAAAAGATAAGATAGCCAACAAAGAATCCGAAGAATTGATAAGCCGTATGGCTCGTTTGAGTGCCGGACGAGGAAGAGGAAGAGTTTCACCTTCTGTGAGTACTAATGTTTCTTTTTTCAATCCCGAACACGCGTCTCTAGATCATAGAAAAGGCAGACCAGGAGTTTTGAGTAGTTCAATGTCCAGAGCCAGTGCCGAACACGAAGAACAGCATGTGAATGATCCAAACTCGGATGACTTTCATAATCGTAATGAATTTCGCTCTCTACGTTCGTCTCAAAGAGATCACCAAGGTGATTCAAAACAGCTTTATAGGTGGAATATTAGGTTCAGCGGTGATGGGCAAGGACTTTCTTTGAATGAGTTTCTGACCCGAGTAGAAATATACGTTCGCGGTGAAAACGTTAGTGCAAATGTACTGCTTACAAATATTCATTACCTATTGAAGGACAAAGCAGAACGGTGGTATTGGGGAAATGTAGGGTCGTTTAATTCTTGGGCTACATTTGTGGGAAGTATAAAAAACGAGTTTCTCCCACGAAATTATGATTTCATGTTAAGGGAAGAAATACTTAACCGTTTCCAAGGTCGAACAGAACCTTTCTCAAATTTTATTACAGACCTCAAGGTGTTATTTTGTAGAGCATACCCGCCGCTGGATGAAAAATTTAAGGCATACGTGGTGCAAAAAAATATGTTGCCACAATACAGCTACAATTTAGCAATGACCAACGCGAAAACGTTGGACGACATAATCAGGTTGTGTAAACGAATGGATGAAGTGAAGTTATTGGTGGGACGTCGTTCATATATGACAACACTCCCTTCATCGGTTATGGTAGAGCCATCTTACTCATGTGAACAAAACCTAAAGGACCAGTTTAAACGCCCGACACGTTTTCCTGTTGTTGGCTGTTTAGACCAAAGTCATGAAGTGAACCACGCTAATAGAGAAAACTTTGCATCAGATAAGTCATCAAAATCAATATTTATTTCAGGGAACCAACTGCATTTAACTCTGTTGGTGACTTCAAAAGCTCCGGAAATCAAGAGGAACATGGATATTTAGCTAGAGGTAACGATCCTGAGATTCATCATGTTTGTTATTCACAGAAGTATTTAGATAAAGCGTCCTACAATCAAACTCGAGGAGGGGGAAAACAACCATTAAGAAGTGACAACTTGCGGAAAGGACTTCAGTGTTGGAACTGTGGTGAATTCGGCCATTCCTTTAAGCTATGTGTCAAGCAACAACAGAAGTTATTTTGTTACACATGTGGAAATTCAGGTGTGACAGCAAAATACTGTAGAAACCATGTTGATCTTAGATCGAGAAGAGTTGGTGTATTCAATCCTCCAGGACAAAATCAACAGTTTTTTAATAGAATTGAAAATCCGGGAAACGGAGTGACGGAAGAATTAAGAACCGGTGCTACCAATCTTCCGATACAGACGCAGCACCAACACAGTGTAAACGAGATAGACCAAACAAATCGTTAGTATCAAAACTTGAAATAATGTCTTCTCTTGTAGATCTTCAAAAGGACAAAAGACCCTATTTAAAAGTTAATATCCTTGGTTATGAATTAAAAGGTCTTATGGATTCGGGTGCAAGTTGCACTATTCTGGGGCTTGGTGGGTTAGAGCTTATACAAAAACTGAACTTGATTGGCCAAGCGGTGTCAACAGCTATAAAAACAGTAGATGGTTCTGTCCATCCCGCCGTCACTAAAGTTGAAATACTATTTACAGCACTGAATATGACAAAGGTCGTACCAACCTATGTCATACCATCACTTCCAAAAACATTAATTCTAGGAATTGACTTTTGGGAATATTTTGGGATTAAAAGAAAGTTTTGTGACATACTTATAGACTGCAACGCTTTAAGCTCTGAAGTGAATGAAGACCGCTCAAATTTGGATCCTATCCAAGTGAAATATTTAGAGGCTGCTATTAAGAAGTTTAAAGCATCAAAAGATGGTGAAATTGGCTGTACCAATATAGCCACACATTATATTGATACAGGTGATGCAAAACCAATAGTCAAACGACCGTACCCACTTTCGCCGTACAGTAATCCCTCCGACTGCGCGGGTTTTAACTGCGCGATTTCCACTGCGCGAGATGAGTTTTCAATACTAATTTTCGCACTGCGCGATTAAAATTTCACACTGCGCGACGTTTAAAATTTTTTTTTAAGAATATGTAGATGAATTTCGTAAAATTAAAAAAAAATTAAATTTCCCACATGGGTCATTCTTTTACAAATCGAACAGATTTGAACAAAATCTGACCGACGGATTTGTGATTTGGCTTAAAAATTTTTTACTGGTATTATATCGAGAAAAAAATTTACGTGTTCGAGGATTTTTTTTTGGAAAATAGAGGCGATCTAAATTTCGTGATTTTTGGTTTGACGACTTATTTTCAAAAATTCATTACTTCGGTTCTATTAATGATAGTAAGCTTTTGTTTTATTTTACTTTAAGGTTAAGAGATGGCATTTTAATATAAAAACATAGTCAATAAAAAATATTATCAAATTCCTATTGTTATAAACAAATAAAATGTTAAAATCGATTTTTAGTGATTGCCCTACGTATTCTACGTTTAATTTTCAAGAAAAACGTGTTTTTAACATAAGAACTGAATCTAAAAAATTATGGTGCAAATTATGAAACTTTTTGCAATCCATACAATTTTAGAGCGATCTAGTTTCGAACCAATGAGAAAATTTTTAAACTTTAAAAAAGTTTATCATTCTCATCAGGGCTAGCCGACTAGATAAACTCTACCAAAAAATGTTAACGCTAATGATTATAAACCAAAAATTAGGTTACAACTCTAGCGAAGTGTAAAAACAAAAAATTTACATAAACATACATTTAATAAATTCAGGTTTAGTCAATTAATTTCTCTGGTGATCACTGTTTTGTTATACTCTAGATTTTCTAGTATTGAATAACAAAATTGTATCTGTGAGAAGAAGATGACTAGTCTTCACTTGTGTCTATTGACACATGATCAACAATTAATTCAGTAAATTATTTGTGATGTAACATCACCCCGATGGAAAATCTCCCATCAAGAATAATATAAGAACTGAATCTAAAAAATTATGGTGCAAATTATGAAACTTTTTGCAATCCATACTCTTTCTTCTCACAGATACAATTTTGTTATTCAATACTAGAAAATCTAGAGTATAACAAAACAGTGATCACCAGAGAAATTAATTGACTAAACCTGAATTTATTAAATGTATGTTTATGTAAATTTTTTGTTTTTACACTTCGCTAGAGTTGTAACCTAATTTTTGGTTTATAATCATTAGCGTTAACATTTTTTGGTAGAGTTTATCTAGTCGGCTAGCCCTGATGAGAATGATAAACTTTTTTAAAGTTTAAAAATTTTCTCATTGGTTCGAAACTAGATCGCTCTAAAATTGTATGGATTGCAAAAAGTTTCATAATTTGCACCATAATTTTTTAGATTCAGTTCTTATATTATTCTTGATGGGAGATTTTCCATCGGGGTGATGTTACATCACAAATAATTTACTGAATTAATTGTTGATCATGTGTCAATAGACACAAGTGAAGACTAGTCATCTTCTTCTCACAGATACAATTTTGTTATTCAATACTAGAAAATCTAGAGTATAACAAAACAGTGATCACCAGAGAAATTAATTGACTAAACCTGAATTTATTAAATGTATGTTTATGTAAATTTTTTGTTTTTCGCTAGAGTTGTAACCTAATTTTTGGTTTATAATCATTAGCGTTAACATTTTTTGGTAGAGTTTATCTAGTCGGCTAGCCCTGATGAGAATGATAAACTTTTTTAAAGTTTAAAAATTTTCTCATTGGTTCGAAACTAGATCGCTCTAAAATTGTATGGATTGCAAAAAGTTTCATAATTTGCACCATAATTTTTAGATTCAGTTCTTATATTATTCTTGATGGGAGATTTTCCATCGGGGTGATGTTACATCACAAATAATTTACTGAATTAATTGTTGATCATGTGTCAATAGACACAAGTGAAGACTAGTCATCTTCTTCTCACAGATACAATTTTGTTATTCAATACTAGAAAATCTAGAGTATAACAAAACAGTGATCACCAGAGAAATTAATTGACTAAACCTGAATTTATTAAATGTATGTTTATGTAAATTTTTTGTTTTTACACTTCGCTAGAGTTGTAACCTAATTTTTGGTTTATAATCATTAGCGTTAACATTTTTTGGTAGAGTTTATCTAGTCGGCTAGCCCTGATGAGAATGATAAACTTTTTTAAAGTTTAAAAATTTTCTCATTGGTTCGAAACTAGATCGCTCTAAAATTGTATGGATTGCAAAAAGTTTCATAATTTGCACCATAATTTTTTAGATTCAGTTCTTATATTATTCTTGATGGGAAATTTTCCATCGGGGTGATGTTACATCACAAATAATTTACTGAATTAATTGTTGATCATGTGTCAATAGACACAAGTGAAGACTAGTCATCTTCTTCTCACAGATACAATTTTGTTATTCAATACTAGAAAATCTAGAGTATAACAAAACAGTGATCACCAGAGAAATTAATTGACTAAACCTGAATTTATTAAATGTATGTTTATGTAAATTTTTTGTTTTTACACTTCGCTAGAGTTGTAACCTAATTTTTAGTTTATAATCATTAGCGTTAACATTTTTTGGTAGAGTTTATCTAGTCGGCTAGCCCTGAAGAGAATGATAAACTTTTTTAAAGTTTAAAAATTTTCTCATTGGTTCGAAACTAGATCGCTCTAAAATTGTATGGATTGCAAAAAGTTTCATAATTTGCACCATAATTTTTTAGATTCAGTTCTTATATTATTCTTGATGGGAGATTTTCCATCGGGGTGATGTTACATCACAAATAATTTACTGAATTAATTGTTGATCATGTGTCAATAGACACAAGTGAAGACTAGTCATCTTCTTCTAACAGATACAATTTTGTTATTCAATACTAGAAAATCTGGAGTATAACAAAACAGTGATCACCAGAGAAATTAATTGACTAAACCTGAATTTATTAAATGTATGTTTATGTAAATTTTTTGTTTTTCGCTAGAGTTGTAACCTAATTTTTGGTTTATAATCATTAGCGTTAACATTTTTTGGTAGAGTTTATCTAGTCGGCTAGCCCTGATGAGAATGATAAACTTTTTTAAAGTTTAAAAATTTTCTCATTGGTTCGAAACTAGATCGCTCTAAAATTGTATGGATTGCAAAAAGTTTCATAATTTGCACCATAATTTTTAGATTCAGTTCTTATATTATTCTTGATGGGAGATTTTCCATCGGGGTGATGTTACATCACAAATAATTTACTGAATTAATTGTTGATCATGTGTCAATAGACACAAGTGAAGACTAGTCATCTTCTTCTCACAGATACAATTTTGTTATTCAATACTAGAAAATCTAGAGTATAACAAAACAGTGATCACCAGAGAAATTAATTGACTAAACCTGAATTTATTAAATGTATGTTTATGTAAATTTTTTGTTTTTACACTTCGCTAGAGTTGTAACCTAATTTTTGGTTTATAATCATTAGCGTTAACATTTTTTGGTAGAGTTTATCTAGTCGGCTAGCCCTGATGAGAATGATAAACTTTTTTAAAGTTTAAAAATTTTCTCATTGGTTCGAAACTAGATCGCTCTAAAATTGTATGGATTGCAAAAAGTTTCATAATTTGCACCATAATTTTTTAGATTCAGTTCTTATATTATTCTTGATGGGAAATTTTCCATCGGGGTGATGTTACATCACAAATAATTTACTGAATTAATTGTTGATCATGTGTCAATAGACACAAGTGAAGACTAGTCATCTTCTTCTCACAGATACAATTTTGTTATTCAATACTAGAAAATCTAGAGTATAACAAAACAGTGATCACCAGAGAAATTAATTGACTAAACCTGAATTTATTAAATGTATGTTTATGTAAATTTTTTGTTTTTACACTTCGCTAGAGTTGTAACCTAATTTTTGGTTTATAATCATTAGCGTTAACATTTTTTGGTAGAGTTTATCTAGTCGGCTAGCCCTGATGAGAATGATAAACTTTTTTAAAGTTTAAAAATTTTCTCATTGGTTCGAAACTAGATCGCTCTAAAATTGTATGGATTGCAAAAAGTTTCATAATTTGCACCATAATTTTTTAGATTCAGTTCTTATATTATTCTTGATGGGAGATTTTCCATCGGGGTGATGTTACATCACAAATAATTTACTGAATTAAGTGTTTTTAACTAAGAAAGAAATTAGTTTTACTGTTAGAAATATATTAATTTACCAGCGCGGGACAACAAAAATTTATGGAATTTTTACCTTTCCGCGCTCGATAAATTGATTTATTTCTAATGCTACTCGTACACGAGAGATCAAAATTGCAGATGTCAGAGAGAAAGTGTCTGACTTATTGCTAAACTGTTTACACATAGGAATTTGTTAATAATTTTTTTAGATAACAATTTTTTTTTAAAGTTCATCTTTTAGCTTTAAAATAAAACAGAAAAAAATGTCTATCATTACCAGAACCGAAGTTATGAATCTTTGAAAATAAGTCTTCAAGCCAAAAATCACGAAATCCTCGAAATTTAAAACCGCTCCATTTTCCAACCCAAAAAATTTCTCGAGCACGTATATCGTTCTTTTCTTGGGAAATGAGAATTTGGAAATTTTTCTATATAAAAGCCCTAAAATTTCAGCCAAATCAAATATGTGTTGGTCAGAAAGATGTTCGGTTCGTAAAAAAATGACCCATATATGTAGCAATTTGCATTACATATTCAGTTTATTTTTAACTGTGTGGCTGGAACGTTCAATATAGATCTAATTCAATTTCAAGCCAGTAAAGGTAGAATATTCTAAACAAATTCAGATTATTGATATAATTTTTGTAAATTTAAGTTGTTTTTTGAAATGTTATTTATGTTAATTTATCTGTTAACTTATGAAGTGTTTTCTTATTTAAGTGTTGTTCAAGTAATACATGTTTTTCAGGCTGTATATATTCATTTTGGTTTAATTATAACTTTAAATTAATTTTTTTTTCAATTTTTTTCAAAATTTGGAACCGAACCCTCCATTTTCATACAAAATAGGGTTCACATAGCGCGGTTTTGTATTGCGCGCTGTTTTACTGGAACGGAACTACCGCGCAGTCGGAGGGATTACTGTATATACAAAAGGAAGTAGATGTCGAGCTTAATCGGATCCTAGGGTTAGACGTAATCGAAGCAACACAAAGTGAATGGGCAAATCCACTCGTATGTGTCCGTAAAGCTAATGGCAAAGTAAGGCTTTGTCTGGATGCTCGGTCGTTAAACCAGGTAACAATTAAAGATGCATATCCACTTCCTCATATAGGTAGTATCTTAGGTCAACTAAGGGCATTAAAATACATGTCTTCAATTGATCTATCCGACGCATTTTGGCAAGTCCCGCTTCATCCTTCCTCACAACCGAAAACTGCATTTATTGTGCCCGGCCGAGGACATTTTACGTTCAAACGCATGCCCTTTGGATTATGTAACAGCGCACAAACCATGTGTCGCGTATTAGAAAAGTGTTTAGGTCACGATTTGGAACCCGAAGTCTTCGTCTATATCGACGACATTATTATTACAACTGAGACTTTTGAGCGACATTTGTTTCTACTGGAAGAGATAGCAAAAAGATTGAGCGATGCGAATCTTTCAATAAGCCTAGAAAAATCGAAATTTTGTGCCAAAGAACTAAGATTCTTAGGGTATGTACTAGACGAAAATGGTCTAACTCCTGATCCAGAAAAGATTGCGCCAATCCTCAACATACCACATCCAAGAAATATTAGAGACGTCCGAAGATTATTGGGTATGGCAAATTGGTATCGCCGCTTTATAAAAGATTTTTCAACAATCACTGCGCCTATTAGTGATCTATTAAAAAAAGATAAGGGGAAATTTGTTTGGACTTCAGAAGCCCAAGCGTCACTCATAAAATTAAAAACAGAACTTGTTTCAGCACCAATCTTAATAACACCAGATTATGAAAAACCCTTCACTATACAATGCGATGCATCAGAACTTGGCATGGGAGCCATTCTTACACAAGCAAATGGAGAAAGCGAGGGAGTGATCGCCTATTACTCCGAAAAATTAAGCCATACCGAGCGCAAATATTCAGCCACGGAGAGAGAATGTTTAGTAGTCAGGGCAATATACAAATTTCGATCATATATTGAGGGAACAAAATTTTGTGTCATCACCGACCATGCATCATTACGTTGGCTCATCAATCTTAAGGATCCTTCTTCCAAACTAGCCAGGTGGGCTCTCAAGCTACAAGAGTTTGACTTCGAAATAAAACATAGAAAAGGCAAGTTGAATGTTGTAGCAGACGCGTTATCCAGGTTACTCGAAGTGGATGAAATCAGTCAAGAGGTGGAAGATGAAATGTATTCAGCTTTAAAAACTAGTATTCTTTCGGACCCAGGTAAATTTCCAAATTTTACAATAAAAGATGATAAAGTTTACAAAGTTTGTAGGAAAAATAACAATTCTAATAACACTGAGTGGAAGTACTATGTTCCTCAGACCCAAAGACTAAAGACTTTGCAGTTTTACCATGATAGCCCGTTGGGAGGTCATTTTGGTGTATCCAAAACAGCAAAGAAAATTCAAAAAAGATACTATTGGCCTAATATGTACCGCGAAATTAAGAAATATGGTAACGAGTGTGATAAATGCCAGAAAAACAAGCATCCAAATATCTGCAGCCGAGCACCAATGGGAACCCAAAAGGATACAAAAGGTCCATGGGAAGTAATTGCAGTTGACTATATGGGTCCATTTCCAAGAAGCAAAGCTGGAAACCAACACCTTTTAGTGATAGTAGATGTCTTCAGTAAATTCTGCATTTTAAAACCTGTTAGAAGAGCAGAAGCCAAATCTTTTACTCAACTGCTAGAAAACGAAGTATTTCTCATTTTTGGCGTACCGCATACTGTCATTTCTGACAATGGAGTACAATTCACATCTAAAGAATTTAAAAAATTGCTTGATGAGTACAAAGTCAAGCACTTACTGAATGCTGTGTACCATCCCCAGTCTAATCCTGCTGAGAGAATAAATCGAGTGATACTATCAAGTGTACGTGCTTATATAAAGGACGACCAACGAAATTGGGACGTACAGATACCTAAAATTGCATGTGCTATCAGAACAGCAGTACATGACTCAACCAAATACACGCCATATTTCATAAACTTTGGAAAAGAGATGGAATTAAGAAATGATGTAGATGTAAATTTGAATTCACAAGAACGATATGAGAGTAACAGGTTAGTAAATCTAAAAATGGCAAGAGAAGAGGTAACACAAAATTTAAAAACCGCATATAAAAAGTACGCTAACAATTACAACCTTAGAACCAGGCCGACTGAGTTTGTTCCAGATGAGATCGTACTGAGAAGATCCTTCAAGAAATCGAGCCTTGCAGAACAGTTCAATGCTAAATTAGCACCGCAATACATCAAAGCACGCGTCAAGAAGAAAATTGGACAAACCTCCTACATTTTGGAAGAGCTAGAAAGAAATAAGACGGCAAAATACCACGCAAACGATATAAGAAAATATAAAACCCAAGATAAGCATTCTGTGGAAGTTTTTCAATTTGCTCCATTTTAATGTGTTTAATGTTTAATTTAAGTCAGATAAATTTTTTGCTCCGTTTTAATGTGTTCAATGTTTAGTTAGTATCGGTTTTATGTGTTTATTGTTCAATTTGAGCCATTTAGAAAATTCAAGTATTAAAAAATTTAGCGTTGAAAACTGAATTATGTTTATTTTACCTTAACAGTATTTTAATTTGTGGTAAGATTTATAAATACTAATTTAGGAATAAAAATATAAAACAAAGTTAGCAATTAATTATTTGATGTTATACCTTAGTGTAAGTTGATGTTATTTCTTTGCAAACTTTATCAATTATCTTGTTGTTTGTTTAGCATGTTAAGTTATGATTATAAATATGTAAGTGCACGATGGTTCGAACGTGTTAGGTGTTAGTTGTTTTTTTTGGCAGCCAAGTTTAAATAATTATTTTAAACATGGTTGGTCCATAGTCGGAAAACCCTTACAAAATAAGCGCTAGTCGCAATTTTTCTAAGAAAGAGGCAAATGTTGGTTTAGAGCAAGCCTGGTTTTCCACTTATTGTGTTGATATTGAGCACATGCATTCAGGTACGAAAAGTATAGCATGTTAGTTTTAAGATTTAAACGAACTTACTTCTAAATTTTAGTTAGAAGAAGGTCCGTTATATGTTAGAAACGGCTTGGACCAAAAGCGCATGTCGCAAAAATGTCCAAGATAGGAACTGCTGTTATGTCAGGTTTATGCTGGTTTTCCCAGAAGAGTTCCAAGAAAATGTTTTCTAATCTGATTATTAGTTTTTTTGGTATATTATGTATAGATTAAGGTGTCGGATGTACGTGGTTACATATTGTAGTTATAAGTTGCAATTAGTTTTCCTTATTATGATAGTTTAAGTTTGTTAATTTATTTTTTTTTGTTAGAATACTAACCTTGTTTTTGCATGATATGGGACTTGGTTATTAATCATAAAAAAAAATATATCGAAAGTGTCCGCGTCATGGCTGGAACTTTCGAGAGCATTTTGTTGGATTTATTTGGGAAACGCAACAAAATGCTCTCGAAAACCCAGCAATGGTGTGATATAACGCGACAAGAAGTTTTTTAATTGGTATTTGCCAGGTCCAGTCATTCTATGTTATAATTGTGATTGTTTAACTTAAAACTATTTTTCTTTAAATCATATTTCAAATTCAATATTTTCCTTTTATATATCAATTTATTACATCTTTTTTTTATTGTTCCATTGATCGATTTTTTTTAAATAAATTATATATATTTTTTTTACTAACCAATTTAGTTTTTTTTGAAAATACATAATAAAATTTATCCTTTGTTTTATGATTAAAGTAAATCAAAATCAATGATCATTTGTAAAAAAATTATCAAAAATTATTATTTATAAAATTATATAAAAAAAAAGAAACATCAAGAACTGCTTCACTTATAAAAAAATAAGACAGGGGCCCGTCTAACCCAATTTTTAAGCGCGAAGCGCGAAAGGACAGTTATAATCTGCAAGTGGTAATGAGTCCCAATTTTTTATTTCATTTCCAGATAAACTAAAAGGTGGTGTGATGTTAGTTATTTTGCTTAGTACCAATGCAAAAACCTCAAGTTTTTGCTGCGGATCATGTATAGAGCTCATCTCAATATTAGTGCAACCTTTAGTAGTAACACCTTTTGAAGCAAGACCCGTAATAGATATTTTTGCATGAGAACGCGGCAGATTAAGTCTCTGAAGACATTCAACTGAAATAAAAGACATTTCAGAACCAGAATCAAGTAGAATTCTACATTCCTGAAAGCCGCCCCAACAGTCCTTAACATATGCGCGAGCAGTTAACAGAATTGAACGTGCTGGAGTTACATCAATGTTGGAAACTCCAACATGAGAATTGTTTATATTTATTTCTTCTGTTTCTTTTTCTTGAATTAGGTGATATGCTTCAGTTTCTGTTGGTTCAACAGGCTTGTTATCTAATTGCGATTCATTCGCATTTGATACTAAATCAGTGTGTAGCACGCTGTGATGCTTTCGCCTACAATAAGTACACCTTTTCCATGATTTGCAATAAACAACTGAATGTCCAGAAGACAAGTAATTGTAGCATAAATGTAACTCTTGTACTAATTTTCTCCTATCATTTAATGTCTTTCCTTTGAATTCTTCACAGTCAAATATACGGTGATTTCCTTTACAGTAATTGCAAATAAATTCATATGATTGATTCCCTTTTGCCACAAATGTTCTTGCTGCACTCTTGTTTGGTTTGGATTGATGGGTTCCTTTGGCTAAAAATTCATTTGTTTCCATATTTTCGCATCTATTTGAAAGAAATTTCAAAAACTCTTTAAATGACGGAAAATTGCTTTGTTTTGGACAATCAGCCCATGCTTGCCTAGTTTCTCGATCGCATTTTTCCAAATAAAGGTAAATTAGAAATTAGTTAAAGATCCATTATTATGAACGGTTGCCACGTAAAGGTCCCTGAACGATGGAAATTCCATATAACTACCATCAAAGATGGGTATATTAATTCGAGGTAGTCGAACTTCTGTAGTTGCAGTTTGTGACTGGTTTAATTTGTCAAAGAAGCTTTGCTGTTGATCAGCAAATCGACCCATTGTAGTATCTAACTGATCCTGTATAGCCGTATGTTTTGGATCACGATTTCCCAGTGCGATACGTTACTTTTCTTTAATTGCATAATATGAATCTTCAAAGTCCTCAATTTCCGATCTCATTCCAGGAAATCCACTAAGCTTGTCATCGACTTCAACAAATTCTAGGTAGTAGCGTTCCAACATTTCTAAACGAACATTGATAGCTTCCGAAGTAGTTTTGACGTTGATTTTATTAACGAAGTTGGTACACAATCGTGAACATGAGCCCTTTATATTGCCACGCTTTCGTTTTAAGTCCGCCATTATTTCTGCCTCATCGGCCATCATGAATAGTATACTTTAAACTTGTTAAAAATAAGTGTTTTAAATTAACATGTGGTTAAATCCGACTCGAAGGACCATGAACAAAATAGTAGAGCTAAACTCTTTAATAGATTTTTTAACAAAGCACTTATTATTCACTGATTTTAATTTTCACTTCTTAACACGATTAACCTTAACCAAATGCAACTAACACTGTAACTATTTGCGTTTATTATTCTGGAAAAATCAATGTTTAATTTAGTTTAGCTAAATTGCATTAAAGGAACTAAAAAATTCAATCGTTTCTGCTAATCAGTGGTTTTAATTTATTTTATTATTGATTCAGTTAAATAGTTATATTCACAAAATTAACAATAATATTTATTTAATCAGTTATACATTTTATTCAATTAAATAATTAATTATTCACCAAAGTAAAAATATTTTTTTTATTTTATAGATTTTCAAAATCAATCAAATTATTGTAGCCGGTTAAATAATTATAAAAGAAAGGAAAAAATAAATAAATTGGATTGTATACTTATCTTCTGCTGGTCTCAAAACGAAAGTGAATTTATTTTCAATATTTACACGACAATAAAAAAGAAACCACAATTTTCTACAAAAATAAGTGTTTTTGTTTTAAATTGTAGAATTGATTTCTTTCGAAATGCATCTTAATATTCATATTGATATTCATAATATTCATAATATTCATAATATTCATATCAAGTAACCTGCTATAATAATTCGATCGATCAGATAAAATAATTGATTTGAAATGAACATTTAGGCAAATAGCTCGAAAATTATTAACGTATATATCTAGGAGTTAATTATAAAATATATATTTCAATTTATAACCTATTCTAAATTAATTACTATTTTGATCTTGCCTTCATCTCTTAACTTTAGTATGCGGTGATCCTCAACAGAGAGTGTGAGCGTGTATGAGGTGTGAGAGTGTGAGAGTATGTGATTGAATGGGGGGGGGGGGGGGGGGTTGAACGTGCTGATCGCGGTTCTTTCGCCAAAGGGGTCACCAGAGTCTCAATTTTTCCACTTGTTTGCTTTTTTCCATTCCTGCTTAAATCACGTAATTCGCGTATATTTCCGTATTTGTGCTGGAGTAGCAGAATTTACAACTCGAACTCAATACTGCCGCTAGCCCGGAGCATATAAATAATCTAATCTAGGTACGCGATCTGCTATGCCACTTCGTTGATTTTCAACGAATCAGCTCTCTATTACATCTGTTGTTATATATTTTTTTTTATAAAAAAAACTTTTTGTTTCGCATTTTCAAACTCTTAATGCGCCAGCATAACAACAGTCGACCCCATTCCATATTTACATATGTATGACATCACCTGCTTCAATGCGTACCAGCGACTAACATATTTGGTGTGCCTTCACCGTCCGAGTGATATTTCCCTTTTATTTTTCAATTTTAGGAATTAAACACTACAGAGTGGATCAGGACGTGATTTCATTGTTAAAAATTTCTTTACCAAAAAAAAGAATCTTCTGCAGAAAACGCTTCATGTAAAAAAAAATTGCACTTCAAGCGTAATATTTTGGCGTAGGCTCTCGAACGAAAATAGCTCATTTAGAAGTTTAAACCAAATCTGATTAAAAGTGTAACACCAATTCAATGTCTCAACCTGGAAGGAACCATTTTCCCGTTTTTCTTTTTATTTTACTGGAGTCATCAAAAACAGGTTGCTCCTGAAGACGCACTAACGAGCTTTCCTCTCCTACTTTTCCAGAGTTTAATTTCGAATACACAGCTATTTATTAAATCATAGAAAAATACAAATTTGAGACTGCCAATCGCTTAGGATGGAAATCCAATGTTGAACTCCAAATCCAAAACGTGAGCCACAAACTAAAAATTGGAAGGGGTTAAATTATATTATGTTAGGAATTAGGATTGAACATGAAAATAATACTTTTCCGGACTAAAAGAACTAATTAAAATGACAGATTTTAACGTCTCTAAATGGGTCTCAAATTCATGTGGCTTCTGACCCTACCATTTGTTTTAATGTTATCCTTTCTTCAAAATTTTTCTTGAGTTTGTACCCTTCTACCGTACAGGTATTAGATAGGTCAGAGATATGGAGTGGACTATATGATGTCATGCCATTAGGAAATTCAAGCAGTTGTGCAATACTACTGTAAAAATTTATTATTCCTGATCCAGAAAGACGGTAATAAAAAGGTGATGGGTGGAGATAAAACTAGTAACCTACACTATTGTAGACGGTGGAGAAAAGACAACAAAAATATTATTTTCAAAAAATATATTCTATTTAATAAACTTTATTTATTTAAATTTTCAAAAATTATTTATTTTATTTACGAAAAATTGTTTATTTACTTATTTTTCAAAATGATAAGAGATTTCCAAGTCAAGACTTGTTTGTTGACAAAAAAAACAACCAAAATATGATACAAATGTCAAATGTCATCTAATTCTATACTTGAATTCTCCCGCTCGTAAGCACTCCCCAAGAATGCATGTAAGAACCGCCTAGATAAGCCCCTAACGACCAGATTCTACAGAACGGTTTCTCCCTAACTTAAACTAACCGAAGGCAATCACAACTGTCACGATTAGACCTTAAGCCCATTTCTAATGACCCAGTTGTGATTCCTTACCCTAAAACTAAACTAAAAATAAATTACTAGAACTGATGACGATTTCTTGGAGAACACTCCCGAGCGCCAGACTTCAAGTCGTCTTAAACTCCATAGACATTGTTCTATTGTAAAGCTAAATTGTAAAAATGGTTAAATTTGAAAGTTGTGTGAGGTGAAGCCTCTGATCCTGATAAAAAATAGATTGGTTCTCCTCTTCATTTCGTTAAAGAAGCTTCTGTGCAGAGAATGGTACTACTGATTTGTACCTAAGTACAGACCAGCAGTAGTCACTCCCTTATCACCAGAAAACCTCCTCTGAAATGAAGAGAAGAAACCAATGAACTTCGATCGCGTGACCTATGGCCAGAGGCGATCTAGGAACATCATTAATGTTAAGGGGAAAAGCCCTATGGATCCTTTTTTAAAGGTACCATTTCCGAAAAATTTTATTTTTAGACAAAACGAAATTTTTTAAATTTCAAGAAAGCAATATATATATATATATATATATATATATATATATATATATATATATATATATATATATATATATATATATATATATATATATATATATATATATATATATATAATATATATATATATATATATATATATATATATATATATTATATATATATATATATATATATATATAAATATATATATATATATATATATATATATATATATATATATATGTATATATATATATATATATATATATATATATATATATATATATATATATATATATATATATATATATATATATATATATATATATATATATATATATATATATATATATATATATATATATATATATATATATATTATATATATATATATATATATATATATATATATATATATATATATAATATATATATATATATATATATATATATATATATATATATATATATATATATATTTAGGGTGCTTTTTTTTTGGGGCGACAATTTTTTTTTCTGGTGCCCCACCGAAATTTTGTTGGAAATACCCAAGAAAACGTCCTCCTAAAATATGAGCCCCCAAAATTAATGTTTAGCACTCGGCCTTTGCGTTTGAATATTTTCCATACAAAATACATGTAAACTTTAGTGTTTTTTTTTAAAATAAATACAGCTCAGCGGCATTTTATACTATTTCAAAATGGAAAAAAGCAGCTAACTCAGGATTAAATTATCTACAAAAATGCTTATGGAGATGTAACTGTAACTTACACCGGTGACACAGTACAGATCACAAAAGTAAATTTTATATGAATTTCTTGTTCTTTTGTTTTTATTTCATAAATGGCCAAAGCTACAGGAAAAATGTTAGTAACAAAGTTGTAGTTAATTAAGTTTCCTACAAAAAACTCACAATAACAGAATCTCTATGATTGATATTTCTCGAGATAATAAGCTTTTATTAAAATGGATGTTTTAAGAGATTTTCGTCATCAATTTATGAAGACCGCAAGTTCTAAAATAATAAATGTTTATTATCTCGAGAAATATCAATCATAGAGATTCGGTTATTATGAGTTTTTTGTAGGAAACTTAATTAATTACAACTTTGTTATTGCCATTGTTCCTGTAGCTTTAACCATTTATGAAATAAAAACAAAAGAACAAGAAATTCATATAAATATATATATATATATATATATATATATATATATATATATATATATATATATATATATATATATATATATATATATATACATATATATATATATATATATATGTATATATGTATATATATATATATATATATATATATATATATATATATATATATATATATATATATATATATATATATATATATATATATATATATATATATATATATATATATATATATATATATATATATATATATATATATATATATATGTTAATTTGGCTGATTTATTCACCTGTAATTTTTGTGATGTATATTATTCTTATTTTCGCAGGTGCCGCAGGTATGTTCCAGTTTCGTTGATTACAACATTTAAAGAATTTTAAAAAACATGTTTTGTTTTAATATTTGCAAAACATTCTTTTATTTTCCAAAAAATTATTAAAATGGTAGACAATGATGTAAATTCTAATATCTTAAAATGGTAGACAATGTTAATTTCAATTTCGACGTTTCGGCGATGTTTGTCGCCTTTATCAAGAAAGGAATCTGAAAAAATATATTTCGTTCCGGTTACGTTCGAAAATATTTATATATATATATAATTGTGCATGTGCGAACAAGATGCTATCAAAAAACTATCAAAAATAAATTACTTACATAGTTTTTTCCCTATTTTTTAAAAAACAAACATTGTGTCTAACGCACATTTGAAAAAACTTTTTTAAAAAACAAAAAGACTAAACATTAAACAAGTATTAAAATTACAATTAAAAAATTTAAACTAAATTAAAAAATAATTAAAAATTTTTTAATTAAACTACATTATATTTCTTGTTGTTCACGCTTCCCACAATGGAAAACAACAAAAAGCTTGGGTTATGATTTTGTTTTCTGATAAATTTGCACATGCTGAGCTACCAATCTTTACATCAGACAACACAGACAGGTGTGTAACTACTTTACTTGACAAAGTTAAAAAATATGTGTATGTAAGTGATGACAATTGGAGAGACCAGCCTGTGCATACGATCAAGAAAACCATATATATACTCAACAAAATGGACAAAAACTTTTCATCATGCAATACAAATAAATATATTTAACTTGACATTTGTCATATGTGTGGACTTATTGTTTTGTTGTTCTAATTTTATTGTTTAGATTTAATATTTGGTGGATTTATTATGTATGGATAGAAGCAAGGTTTTTTAGTGTGTTAATCATGTTATAGTTAAGAGTTGGATCACCAGTATCTAGAGTTAAATTGATGGCATTAGGTTTATTGACCAAAATGTAACAACTCTCATTGAACAATCTTTTGTGATAGTTTGTTTGGATAGGATAATTGGTTCTTTGAAATTGAAAGAGTGGTCTGGATTTTCAAAAACATGTTTTAATATAGCTGTTTTATGTGTGTTGTTGTTCACATCGTTTGTTTGTTTTTCTTTTATCTGGTTTCTGACGGCTAGGTTGTGTTGGTACATTCGGGTGGACAGTTTTTTACCCGTTTGGCCTATGTATGTAGCGAAACATTGTGAATCACAACACTTGAGTTGATAAACAACCTCACTTTTGTTAAGAAGATCCACTCGATCTTTGGTATGTGTAAAGGTGGTGGTACCTAAAGCGCCTGTATAGTTATTAACCAGTTGTATATCTGGAAAGTTTTGGTTGAAGTAAGACTTGAAATATTGGTTTACAAATTGAACATGTGGGAAGGAGAAATAACTTTTTTCCCCCCTGGTGGCTGAAATGTCCGATTGAGCGCTTCTATTGTGATAGTAACGTGCTGATAATCTCCTAATTATGTTGATCGGATAATTGTTGTTTAGTAGAAAGCCTGTGATAAGGTTGATATTCTTATTGTGAAAGATGTCATCGCTGATGGAAAGTGCTCGATGGAAGAGTGAGTAAGCAATATTTATTTTTGTGTCTATCGAATGTTGTGAATGAAAGTTTAAAACTCTATTGGATGCTATAGATTTGTAATACCAGTCCGTTTGGATCGAACCAGATGGTAGCCTTATGAGTTTCATGTCAAGAAAATTTAAGGTGTTGTTGATTTCGATTTCGTGGGTAAATTTTATGGTAGGGGAGAGAGAATTCAAATGTAGTAAAGTGTCATCAATTAACTCTGTTGGGATACAACAGATGATGTCATCCACATATTTCTTAATGAAAATTGGCTGATAAGTCAAACTAGCAAGACCGTCCATTAGTAAATCCTCCAAGACAAAATCCGATAGAGTGGGGGAGAGGGGGTTACCCATAGCTAATCCTTGTATCTGCTTATATATGTCACCATTAAATTTGAAATACGATGCATCTTTGATACAGAAAGTTGTGATGTCAATAAATAAATCGAGTGGGATGTTTGTCACTTCTTTGATTAAAGTCCAACGTGATTTTATGGATGTTAACGCTGAGTCGATGGGGACATTGGTGAACAGTGATACTACATCAAATGAGACAAGGGAGTAATCAGGTGGTATTGTAACTGTAGCAAGAAAACTTTTGAATTCATATGAGTTGGGAGTGTTGAAAGGGGAGTTTTTGGTGATTTTTAATAATATATGGTTGAGATGTTTTGATAATTTATATGATGGAGATCCAATGTTAGAGACGATAGGACGAAGCGGAATATTTGTCTTGTGGATCTTAGGAAGACCATATATGCGGGGTGGATTTGAGGCATCTGCATACATTTTGAATTTGGCAGTGTCATTGAAGTTCTCTATTTTCCAAATTCAAAATGTATGCAGATGCCTCAAATCCACCCCGCATATATGGTCTTCCTAAGATCCACAAGACAAATATTCCGCTTCGTCCTATCGTCTCTAACATTGGATCTCCATCATATAAATTATCAAAACATCTCAACCATATATTATTAAAAATCACCAAAAACTCCCCTTTCAACACTCCCAACTCATATGAATTCAAAAGTTTTCTTGCTACAGTTACAATACCACCTGATTACTCCCTTGTCTCATTTGATGTAGTATCACTGTTCACCAATGTCCCCATCGACTCAGCGTTAACATCCATAAAATCACGTTGGACTTTAATCAAAGAAGTGACAAACATCCCACTCGATTTATTTATTGACATCACAACTTTCTGTATCAAAGATGCATCGTATTTCAAATTTAATGGTGACATATATAAGCAGATACAAGGATTAGCTATGGGTAACCCCCTCTCCCCCACTCTATCGGATTTTGTCTTGGAGGATTTACTAATGGACGGTCTTGCTAGTTTGACTTATCAGCCAATTTTCATTAAGAAATATGTGGATGACATCATCTGTTGTATCCCAACAGAGTTAATTGATGACACTTTACTACATTTGAATTCTCTCTCCCCTACCATAAAATTTACCCACGAAATCGAAATCAACAACACCTTAAATTTTCTTGACATGAAACTCATAAGGCTACCATCTGGTTCGATCCAAACGGACTGGTATTACAAATCTATAGCATCCAATAGAGTTTTAAACTTTCATTCACAACATTCGATAGACACAAAAATAAATATTGCTTACTCACTCTTCCATCGAGCACTTTCCATCAGCGATGACATCTTTCACAATAAGAATATCAACCTTATCACAGGCTTTCTACTAAACAACAATTATCCGATCAACATAATTAGGAGATTATCAGCACGTTACTATCACAATAGAAGCGCTCAATCGGACATTTCAGCCACCAGGGGGGAAAAAAGTTATTTCTCCTTCCCACATGTTCAATTTGTAAACCAATATTTCAAGTCTTACTTCAACCAAAACTTTCCAGATATACAACTGGTTAATAACTATACAGGCGCTTTAGGTACCACCACCTTTACACATACCAAAGATCGAGTGGATCTTCTTAACAAAAGTGAGGTTGTTTATCAACTCAAGTGTTGTGATTCACAATGTTTCGCTACATACATAGGCCAAACGGGTAAAAAACTGTCCACCCGAATGTACCAACACAACCTAGCCGTCAGAAACCAGATAAAAGAAAAACAAACAAACGATGTGAACAACAACACACATAAAACAGCTATATTAAAACATGTTTTTGAAAATCCAGACCACTCTTTCAATTTCAAAGAACCAATTATCCTATCCAAACAAACTAACTATCACAAAAGATTGTTCAATGAGAGTTGTTACATTTTGGTCAATAAACCTAATGCCATCAATTTAACTCTAGATACTGGTGATCCAACTCTTAACTATAACATGATTAACACACTAAAAAACCTTGCTTCTATCCATACATAATAAATCCACCAAATATTAAATCTAAACAATAAAATTAGAACAACAAAACAATAAGTCCACACATATGACAAATGTCAAGTTAAATATATTTATTTGTATTGCATGATGAAAAGTTTTTGTCCATTTTGTTGAGTATATATATGGTTTTCTTGATCGTATGCACAGGCTGGTCTCTCCAATTGTCATCACTTACATACACATATTTTTTAACTTTGTCAAGAAAAGTAGTTACACACCTGTCTGTGTTGTCTGATGTAAAGATTGGTAGCTCAGCATGTGCAAATTTATCAGAAAACAAAATCATAACCCAAGCTTTTTGTTGTTTTCCATTGTGGGAAGCGTGAACAACAAGAAATATAATGTAGTTTAATTAAAAAATTTTTAATTATTTTTTAATTTAGTTTAAATTTTTTAATTGTAATTTTAATACTTGTTTAATGTTTAGTCTTTTTGTTTTTTAAAAAAGTTTTTTCAAATGTGCGTTAGACACAATGTTTGTTTTTTAAAAAATAGGGAAAAAACTATGTAAGTAATTTATTTTTGATAGTTTTTTGATAGCATCTTGTTCGCACATGCACAATTATATATATATATAAATATTTTCGAACGTAACCGGAACGAAATATATTTTTTCAGATTCCTTTCTTGATAAAGGCGACAAACATCGCCGAAACGTCGAAATTGAAATTAACATTGTCTACCATTTTAAGATATTAGAATTTACATCATTGTCTACCATTTTAATAATTTTTTGGAAAATAAAAGAATGTTTTGCAAATATTAAAACAAAACATGTTTTTTTAAATTCTTTAAATGTTGTAATCAACGAAACTGGAACATACCTGCGGCACCTGCGAAAATAAGAATAATATACATCACAAAAATTACAGGTGAATAAATCAGCCAAATTAACAATATTGTGTTACGTACACGCCATCCTACTTTAAATCTACCGTTTTCAAATGCAATAATTTGCTTACTCTATTTTGAAAAATTACAAACAAAGAACAAACGTAACGAAGAACCACATGATCATCTAATTAGCAACTAACCAACCAACTACATATATCCACAACTAACATTAATATATTTATAACAGTGATCGGCAACATCATTATTTATTCTACAACCCACAACAACAAACAAAAAATTCAAAACCAGCATATTAGTGCTACCATCACTAATACATCACCTCAGCAAGCATTTCGTCATTGCTCTCACACTTCAACAAAATACTAAGAATTAAGGAATTAAAATAAAAATATTTCATGAACATATCGAAAATACAAAGTTGAATTCAGATTTATACCATTATTATTTCCAAATTTTAAGTGCATAAGGACCAAACTTCTACACAACATGGAAAGCACTTTTTTAAATAACAGCAACAACATCAGCCACATCACACCATGCATTGATCCTTCAAGAAATAGTGAATTTTCCAGAACAAATCCAACTCAACTATACAACGCTCAGATTTCGTTTGTGCAATTTATTTATATCAACTTTGGTGAGTACTCATACAATAATGTAAAACTTTTCATCCATACAAATGCAAAACTCTCGGCACTAATAAGCCGCCGAATTTTCCTACTGAAATGTAAAAGCAACAACCTGACTCCTACTTTTATTAGGTCAAAAACTAATAGTATAAAATCAACCCTTTTTTACACATCTAACAAAACCATTGAGAAATATTTCGATCAACTGAACAGACAGTTGTTGAACTTAGTCATCTCACAAACAATAGTTAAAATTGAACAAATGACAAACAAACAGAATACACTTAAGACAGAATTAAATAAACACACCCCTCAACATATTTTAGTACATTTTTACTACAGTCAATACAGTAAACTAGACAGCTCTATTGATCGATCAAATAAACATCTTTTCAAAAATTTAATTCGCTTAGTGAAAAATTCCCACCACTCACAATTCACTTTGATGCTTCACACATGGTCAACACCACAACTGTTTCGATTCCAACTCCGGTTGCGACAATCCTAAGTTTCGGCCCTAAGTTCATCCCCCAAACAAATCCACATTTGACGATAAAATCCAGTTCTTATCAACTATAAATGAATTTACATCACGGCATGTGCCTTCTAATCAGAGAGAAACAACAACGAATATGCTTATCGACAGAGCCCAACAAATGTTCACCAAGGAATATAATCACAAAATGACATACACGGAAAACCAGCTCAACAAATTTTACAAAATAACCAGATCTTTTAGGTAACTAAATAAATAATTTTTTAACTAAGCAAATTACATCAAGATATAAATAAATATTTTTTATTTTTAAAAAAAAATAAATCAATATTTCAAAGTTAGGATGGTGCATCCAATAAATAAGCATTCTTCTAAATATTTTTATTTTTCAATTTTCTTTTAAAAATAAATAAATATTCTTAGGGGTGCTATCGTCAATAACTAATTTTAGGTATATATATATATTTCAGTATATCTGAAATTAAATAATAGATTATACTTTTACATATATAATGTTTTAGGAATTTTTGTGAAAGATTCAGCAAAGATTGGCTACGACGGTGGTCCTTTTTGTTCCTTTACAAAGTTTGTTTTTACAAAAAATCTTGTATGTTTTCGAATTGGGCGTTCGTTGTTTTTTTTTTTCGTTTTTTGTGCTTTCATCCTTTTTACATTTCCGTCGTACTAACTCCATTTTTTTTGTTGAGAATTGGTTTTACTATTGTTGGTGATTGCGAGTCATGTTTTTGCGGGTTTTACCATCGAAATCTCTAGCGTCTGTTTCCTATATACCAAGCCTAAGTTTTTCAATATATTTTTTTTATAAAATTAAATTTAGTGTTAGAATTATTAGTTGTCATAAATTAAACATCTATTCTTAATCATTAGTTATTATAGTTATAAATTTAATTCTCGGTTTTTAGAATTTAAATAGGTGTTATATTTAATATTACTTAGTTATTATAATTTTTTTTATTAGTTATTAGAATTTCTATTATTAGTTTAAGTTTAATAGTGCTTTGGTGGTTTCTGTCATGGAGGGGATGGCGACGTTTTTGTGATTTCAAGAGTAGAAATCGTGATTTTTACCTTGAATTCATGGTGTAACGATCGCAATAATCGCAAAACAATAATAAAACCAAATTCCTCTTTGTTTTCAATTCAATAGAAATGTATTTCATTAGTTTCCGTTCATTTTTACATTAATAATAATTTTAAATTTTCTAAAACTTAACTGCTAGTTGAATTTTGAATATACTATAAAAAGCAAACGAACGTACTCAATTTTATTTCCAATTCTAACGAACAGATGTCGTTGTCGTTATTAATCTTGCTGAATTTTCAATATTGCACGATTTGTTTTTTTCTGATATGAAGATGTAAAAACAAGAAAAGATCACTCTTCTCATGGATGTCGAAATTGTCGGAAATTTTGCATTCATGCTTTTTTCCTTAAATTAAGTGTAAAATTAAGTAGTTCAAATTTTAATTAAATTAAATTTTTAATTAGTTTAATAGTTCAATTTTTTTAATTGTATCCGTCCTGCTAGTTCAATTTAGTAAAAATTTATGTGTTGTGCAAAAATAAAGAAAAAAATAACAAATATATAAAGGAAATATAAAAAATTATTTTCATGTTATGTGCCGTTGCAAACCAAAAAAAAAAAGAAAGGAAAAAAATCACATTTTTTCCAATGTTGAGAGGTCATTCCATATTTGTGCTTCGAGCAAATTTTTTCAGAGTTGATTTTAGAAAAAAATTGAGTAGATTCATTAAGGTGTTAATATATGTGTTGGCTCTTTTAAATTAATTGCTAATTAATGTGATGTGTAATAATAAAAACATCAAATACTAAAAATATAAGTCAAATTTATAATCTGAAATGGAATTATTATTATTATTATGGTTGTAAACGTTAATAAGAATACAATAAAAAGAGTTATTATGGCCAGTTGTGACTTGTAATTGTCCACTTTATAAGAAGTTAACATTGATGAAAATGTTTCATCATGCGACACCAGATGTTTTTTCCAATATATAATACAAATTTGGATTATCAAAAAGATGTCAATGTTTTGAATATTAATAACAACAATAGTAGTGGTGCCGTAGTTTCAAATGGATATTCTAATATTTCAAATCAGGAATTAAGCAAATATTGGTTTAAAGAAGTTCACTTGGTATCCGAAATAATATCTCTGCTTATCCAGATCAAAATTCAACAACTTTGGAGCGTGGTATTGCAACTAGTGGAAACAGAATCAACAGTTTAAATAAGGTATTTTTATTTTATATTAGTATTGGAATTTAGTTTTTTTATGTGGATTCAACTTAGTTTTTTTGAATGATAGGCTAATTGAAGAATAATAAGAGATTTCCAAAAATTAAGATCCGTGTAGGGACATTCCGGATGGCGGGAGTGATCTCCTTTGTTTTAACTTTTATTGTTTTCCCCACTATAAAATCGATGGAATATCAGATGTGCTTGTGATTTGTATAGTTTTAACAGTATATTGAACAGAAACAAAGTGATAAAAGTCCAATCCGGTTCACGAAGTGAATCAATTACAGATTTACTAATGGACGGTCTTGCTAGTTTGACTTATCAGCCAATTTTCATTAAGAAATATGTGGATGACATCATCTGTTGTATCCCAACAGAGTTAATTGATGACACTTTACTACATTTGAATTCTCTCTCCCCTACCATAAAATTTACCCACGAAATCGAAATCAACAACACCTTAAATTTTCTTGACATGAAACTCATAAGGCTACCATCTGGTTCGATCCAAACGGACTGGTATTACAAATCTATAGCATCCAATAGAGTTTTAAACTTTCATTCACAACATTCGATAGACACAAAAATAAATATTGCTTACTCACTCTTCCATCGAGCACTTTCCATCAGCGATGACATCTTTCACAATAAGAATATCAACCTTATCACAGGCTTTCTACTAAACAACAATTATCCGATCAACATAATTAGGAGATTATCAGCACGTTACTATCACAATAGAAGCGCTCAATCGGACATTTCAGCCACCAGGGGGGAAAAAAGTTATTTCTCCTTCCCACATGTTCAATTTGTAAACCAATATTTCAAGTCTTACTTCAACCAAAACTTTCCAGATATACAACTGGTTAATAACTATACAGGCGCTTTAGGTACCACCACCTTTACACATACCAAAGATCGAGTGGATCTTCTTAACAAAAGTGAGGTTGTTTATCAACTCAAGTGTTGTGATTCACAATGTTTCGCTACATACATAGGCCAAACGGGTAAAAAACTGTCCACCCGAATGTACCAACACAACCTAGCCGTCAGAAACCAGATAAAAGAAAAACAAACAAACGATGTGAACAACAACACACATAAAACAGCTATATTAAAACATGTTTTTGAAAATCCAGACCACTCTTTCAATTTCAAAGAACCAATTATCCTATCCAAACAAACTAACTATCACAAAAGATTGTTCAATGAGAGTTGTTACATTTTGGTCAATAAACCTAATGCCATCAATTTAACTCTAGATACTGGTGATCCAGCTCTTAACTATAACATGATTAACACACTAAAAATCCTTGCTTCTATCCATACATAATAAATCCACCAAATATTAAATCTAAACAATAAAATTAGAACAACAAAACAATAAGTCCACACATATGACAAATGTCAAGTTAAATATATTTATTTGTATTGCATGATGAAAAGTTTTTGTCCATTTGTTGAGTATATATATGGTTTTCTTGATCGTATGCACAGGCTGGTCTCTCCAATTGTCATCACTTACATACACATATTTTTAACTTTGTCAAGAAAAGTAGTTACACACCTGTCTGTGTTGTCTGATGTAAAGATTGGTAGCTCAGCATGTGCAAATTTATCAGAAAACAAAATCATAACCCAAGCTTTTTGTTGTTTTCCATTGTGGGAAGCGTGAACAACAAGAAATATAATGTAGTTTAATTAAAAAATTTTAATTATTTTTTAATTTAGTTTAAATTTTTTAATTGTAATTTTAATACTTGTTTAATGTTTAGTCTTTTTGTTTTTTAAAAAAGTTTTTTCAAATGTGCGTTAGACACAATGTTTGTTTTTTAAAAAATAGGGAAAAAACTATGTAAGTAATTTATTTTTGATAGTTTTTTGATAGCATCTTGTTCGCACATGCACAATTATATATATATATAAATATTTTCGAACGTAACCGGAACGAAATATATTTTTCAGATTCCTTTCTTGATAAAGGCGACAAACATCGCCGAAACGTCGAAATTGAAATTAACATTGTCTACCATTTTAAGATATTAGAATTTACATCATTGTCTACCATTTTAATAATTTTTTTGGAAAATAAAAGAATGTTTTGCAAATATTAAAACAAAACATGTTTTTTAAAATTCTTTAAATGTTGTAATCAATGAAACTGGAACATACCTGCGGCACCTGCGAAAATAAGAATAATATACATCATATATATATATATATATATATATATATATATATATATATATATATATATATATATATATATATATATATTATATATATATATATATATATATATATATATATATATATATATATATATATATATATATATATATATATATATATATATATATATATATATATATATATATATATATATATATATATATATATGTATATATATATATATATATATATATATATATATATATATATATATATATATATATATATATATATATATATATATATATATATATATATATATATATATATATATATATATATATATATATATATATATATATATATATTTTTTTTTTTTAATAAAATGTGTTGTGTAATAGGGTTTAGAATATGTGTCACAACAACACATAAATACCTTTTAAGACCCAGGTCTAGACTGGGTCCCACAACAACTGGCGTTCTGAGGTGTAGATTAACGCTTTTTTTAAACATCTGTGGGTTGAAGCCACCTGAGACTAAGTGTTCCGGCAAACTATTCCATTTGTACGCAGTTCGGACAAAGAAGTCTCTCTGCGATCTGCCAGTATGACAGCGCGGATCTTTACCGTTTCACCGGTTGCGGCAGCCGATTGCCGAGTGGAACGGGGGTAAGAATAAGTTTGAGGCATGATGCCGCTGATTTCATCTGAGCACTGCTGATGACGATATTTGTACAAAACAACGAGGTCAGCAACAGTGCGACGATGTTGTAGGGAATCGAGTTTTGATGTCAAAGTTCGATCACCCACAATTCGTATAGCTCGCTTTTGAACAGAGTCCAATAGGGCCAAGATGGAAACAGAGGCAGCACCCCAAACTTGACAGCAGTACTCCATACAGGACGAATATAGGACTTATAAACATGGAGCAATTGGTATGGAGTGAAAAAATTTTTGCATCTATTTAGGAGGCCGAGTTTTTTAGACGCGCTTTTTGCCATCGCCATTACATGATCGTTCCAGAGTAGGTCATTTGAAACTGTGACACCCAATAAACGAATGTTTTTACATTCACCTATTGGTTCATCACACATACTAAATAAAATATCTTTGGGGAACTCGGTCTTTAATCTGGAAACAATCAACAGCTGTGTTTTGGGAGAGTTGAAATTGACAAGGTTTTGGTCACCCCAGTCGGCGACTTTATTCAGGTCTTTGTTCACGTTTATGGCAGCGTCTCTCCGGGCAGGATTAATTCATTCGTGCATTTTACCTTTTGAAGGAAGGGGCTCGAACGACTTGTGCAGAGTACTATCATCTGCAAAACTATTTATTGGGTTGCTGGTGATTTTCAACAATTCGTTGATATAAATCAAAAATAGGGTTGGGGACAATACTGAGCCTTGGGGTACACCAGCGTTAATTAGTTTAGACTCAGAAGAAAATCCGTCTAAGGTTACCGAAATGTATCGGTTGGATAGAAAATTTTGAATCAGCTTCACAACATTGGGATGAAAACCGTAAGCAACGAGCTTGTTGATTAGGTTGGCATGCCAGACTCGATCGAATGCCTTGGAGATGTCTAAAGCGATAACGTATGTTTCACCACCTTTATCAAGTATGCTGTTCCAACAATGCGCTACATAGTTTAATAGATCGGTAGTTGATCTTTTGTTTCGAAAACCGTATTGGCTGTCGGATATTAAATGATTTTCTTCCAGAAATTTTGAAAAATGTGTATTAATATAATGCTCGTAGACTTTGGATAGGACCGATAGTAAAGCTATTGGCCTATAATTTGATATATCAGATTTTGGTCCTTTTTTGGGGACGGGCTGAACATTTGCCAACTTCCAGCACGAGGGAAATATACCAGATTTGTACGATTGGTAGAATATTTTAGTTAAAGTTGGTGCAAGTTCTTTGGAAAAGGTTTTTAAAATAATGGGTGGAATATTGTCCATTCCTGAGGCTTTGTTGATGTTTAACCCTTTAAAAGTTAGCGACTATTTTGGGTTTGAAGTGAAGTTCATTCATATTAACTCCTGAAGACTGGATTTGGGGTATTTCTTTAGGAGTTTCCAAAACAGTAGAGTTCAGAGCAAAGCGTTCAGCGAACAAGTTAGCTTTTCTTGCGGGATCATTGACGATTAAATCACCATCAATAATAGGCGGAATAGAAAATTTTGTACCAGAATTTAAAGAATTAATGGCACTGTAAAAACTCTTGTCAGAAACAGACATAGACGTAAGTTTTGAGGCTTTCGCTTTGTCAATTTCAGACTTTTCGTTTGAGATAATCTGGTTCGATATTTTGTTGGCCTTTAGATATTGGGATCGATTAGTGGGAGTTTTGTTATGAATCCAAATATTAAATGATCTACGTTTGTTTCTAAGTGCCGTTTTGGCAGCTTTCGAATACAAGTATTTTTGTTTGGGTTTTACTACGGAGAAAGGGACAAATTTATTGATAGCAAATTGGATGGTTTCTGTAAAGTTTTGAGCAGAAACATTTACATTGTCAGTGTAAAAACAATGACGGTCGAAAGGGAAACCATGGAAAAAATTTTGAAGACCACTCTTATCCATTTTTGAGTAGTGAAATATTTTACGGGGATTGGGAGCTGCAGTTTTAAGCAAATCAGTTTTGATAACTGATGAGATTAAATAATGATCAGAATTTCCAATACTACCTTTCGCGACATCGACACTCGTAATATCTGGCATTGTGGTAAGATAGAGATCTAAAAGAAAACTATTATCACCGCCATTACGGGGTAATATATATATATATGTGTAATATATATGTATATATATATATATATATATAATATATATACATATATATATATATTATATATATATATATACATTAGACATGACCTAACTTATGAAGTTGTTATTTTCATCCCTCCCACCGACTAATTATGTTCCTTTTGACTGAAAAATGAAGTGTATGCAGTTTTACTGAAATCGGAAAATAACTACCCACCGCGCAGTGGCGTCGAAGATAAGAAAATTAGCAGAATAATGGGATTTTTATGTTTATCAGATATAATCATCTTAAAATATAATATATCTCATAATTTCGATTCTTTATTAAAAGCTAATTACTTTACGATTCCAACGAGCCTAAGTATGTAGAAATCGATCTTAGGAAAGCGTTTTTATCGAATTCTTCTTAAATCCAAAAAAAAAAATTTCTGCGAAAATTCAGAAAAATAAATTTTTATGTTAGATTTAGACTTTGTTTGGGTAACACAAATTTTT